>JAARMF010001350.1:3765-30691 GCA_022844705.1 Toxascaris leonina | reverse complement strand
TTTTTTTTTGCCAATGGAAAACCAGCAGATAGGTTAAGTGCGGCATGGGCTCAGTTTGGTTGATTCCCACTCGGGACGACCATTACTACTGCCTGGATTTGATGTTCATGGTCTGAATCGAATATAGGGATGCCACTGAACGGTTGGAAAACAAACGTTTCAGAATTCAACTGCGCCTATTTTGTAAAGTTGCAGCGTTGCATAATGATGGCTGAGTTTTTTCCTGATGTATTCTACGTAGTTCTGAGATTAGTACTGATTCGAGTGATGGCCTGAACGAAAAGTGATGCGGTGATGCTCAGAGAAATTTGCTTCAAAACCAAGCAAAGATGAGACTACTCAATGAGCAGCAAAAAAACAGAGATTCATTTATGCAGAAAAATGATCATCTAAATCTAGAAAAATGACGCCTTTATTTCCTTCCCGTTCTCTTTTTCAGTCAATTTTGCCCATGTACCACATAAATCAGAATAAAGGAACTTTCAAAAACAGAAACCAAATGATGAGTAGGTGGACTGAAAGTGGTGCTGACACCTCGCCAACCCCTCCACCTTTCCAGCTCACATTACGCGCAACCGATACTAATAAAGATCATCTGGGCGGAAATTGTCCTCTCGCATTAGGCCATTGGGCCAGCTGGTTGATCTGAGTTGCCAAAGAGGGATCCTCATTAAGCTCTCGTACGGAAGACATCACTTCCACAAATGAATGGAAATCCTGCCAGATTTCGCCTTATTCAACAGATACTCAGTCGGAGAGAAAAAGATTCAATCCTGAGCTACCTGAGATCCCCACTACCTGTACGTTCAGAGGAAGGGAATCGAACGAATAATGCAGCAGCAAAACCAGAAAGGAGTTTTCGTCGAATTACATAAATATCGCTCAACTCCAGTCATTTAGAAAAATATCCCTCCAAGAAAATGAAAAAAAAAAGACTGTTCATAACAACCTGAAATTATTCTCAAAAAATTGCATAGACATATTAAACATTCTAGAAATTCAATTCAATGATAAATGGATATACCAACAACGTGTTGCATTGCTCAACGCTCAGCTGTTAGCCTCATAAAAATTTGCTGTTTGCTCTCATACTTTTTTCTTCGCTAACATCTATCGCATAGCGTATACGGAAAATTGCCTCATAAAAGCCCTCATTTAGAATCGTAGAACGCATCAAAAAAAAAAAAAAAAAAAAAACTATCACTATGCACAGACGTTCAACAATCGATCCATTTCAATTGTGCTAGAAGTGCTTGATTGCAGTGCGCACTATTGCAGGTGATAGGCAGACATGACGAATATTTTGAATCACATCTCAAATGTCGTTATTACTCGTGTATAAAACGGTGTTATACCCTATATCCTCCACTCTTAAATCTTATGCACCCTATTAGAAACGCTCTGACTCATTGTTCTCTTTGCTTGATGTTTCATCGCACCTTCAACAATACATACCCAACTGTAAGCGCTCCAATTTGCATTTTTTTTTTCGGTTCGCATACCTTAATATTTTGTTCTCAAAATTTAGAATAAACTTTTGAACAACAATTTTTTCTTCTGCAGTTCCCTATCTTAGGAATTCGTTTCTGAAACAATTCAAACAGATTCACATCATTACGTATTGCTATTGAGTGTAACACACCGATAGCCGCATATTTTTCACTTATAACGCAACATCCATTCCGCGCTTCAAATTGTGTTGAAGAAAAATCCGGTTGTAAATTGAAGTCGAATTACTTACTCGTCAACGAAATATAGCAAATATTGTATGAATAAGCAAAAATATCCTTCTCGGAACGACAACATATAAGATCAAGTTCTCTACGAAAACAATACCACATTGTTGGGCAGTAGGCATCCTGTACTTTGTTGTTGGGAAGCAATTTGACAATTTGTTTATCCACACTCATGATACTGCATAAGGTATCGAGTTCACTCTCAATTTGCAGTCGTTTTATTTATACGCATCACTGTTGAGCGATATGAATTCTTTTTTAAAGAAAGGCAACGTGAAAATAAACATATAAAATAGAGGCATTAATAATCTTGAGATAAGGCACTCTTGAAGCACCACTCTGTCCTTGTGAAATACCCTAGGGATAGTCTAACAATTCGACCATTCATTTCGAATATACTCCCCGTATATTGAAGTGCCTCAAGCTCTATCAAATGAAGGAATGAAAAACTAGAAAATACATCCGCGTAAAGTTTGGCGCAATTGTCAGGTACTTGTGGAAAGAAATATATATATCACAGTAGGTTGCAAAGGTATGTGCGTGATATTCATCTACGAAGATTCTTATTTTGTTTCATCACGAGGTTTGAATGTCATAACCATTACTCCGTACTCTAATGCGAAAAAAACGACATTAAAAAAGAAGAATAAAAAAATGATTGCTACGCTTGACGGCGTATGCGCTATTTGTGCTCGTTCGGATAGGCACAACGTTGACATATATGATTGAAAAACGAAGCAAAAATGTTGAGTATATAACAGCTGCTTTATCCGGCTTGCTAGCAGCAAAAAGTGCTGCATGAGCATTTTTTTTTCATGAACAAAAATTCCAGCAGGTAATGACTCAGTGCGGTTGTATGAGGCGCTGAAGTGCAATAGAGATAACCAAAAACGGGCATCAATTTTTTGAGGAAAACATTTGGCTCGAAATAATACTGCACTTTTTTTTCTCTTCCTTCATTTCTCATCCTCCCCTTTGCCTCTCTTAAATGACTTCTTTTCACGTTTGTCTGAAGTGGTCGTAATATAATTTCTTTCAGAAGATTGAATTCATCTTAATGAAGAATTTCTGTTCATTATTTGTAACTAATTCATGAGTTCAAAAATACAGCTAAAGTTTAGTGTGCGACAGATTCCACGAGTCATTTCTACGCTGAAAAGAAAACCCGCATTAAAACTCACCACAATTTCGACTACTTGATCAGGCTCCACCATCGCGTGTAATTTCCGCTTTAAACTACAGGAACGACAACTACAAAGAGATGTAAAAGAATAAATAAAACTATTTATAAAGCGTGCATCTAAAAAAGAACGCTTCGAAACACACTGAAACCATGAACCATCAATCTCGATGGAACATGAAGTGATTGAGCGATTTTCACTTGAAACAACATATATTATGACTTACAAAATCTCTCATTAAATAAGTCAAGATGATGATATGTTCATTAGGTTGGAACGACAGCGTTACTTTCTTCAAACATTTCCTTCAATATTCTCCTTTATATGTGATATCGAAAGGAAATTATTCCAACATACAAAAAATAACAAACATTTTAAAAGACAAACTTTGTTGCTCAATGAGATGAATTCTCATTCACCTCACTTATTCACGGTAGAATAAAGATAAAGAGATAATTGATATTTTGGCCAAATGATTAGCTCAATCGAGTTTTACCAATGAACCTAATAAAATCAACTTATGGGTCTGTCGAATACTTCCTTAATAAATCCCCTAAGAAAGTTCAAAAATTGGAGGCAATTCAGCGCTATGATTGATTACCAATTTGCTAAATGTTTCTACAGCTTCGCTCAATAATTTTATCGTTGTCCATCTCTTGTCGCTAATGTTTGAAATCATTAAAGCTTTTTGATGTTGCTTTATGTGAATATTCAATCGAAAAATGAATGAATGTTGTTTGTGAATCAATATAACCCATTCAAATGCATTTTCATCCTTAAAATCACAACAACTAGGAATCTATTGATCGATAGGGGATATTAAAAGTTGAAGTCATATATCAACAAGTTTTAGGTAGCAGTTCACTCGATAGTCTCGTTTCTTTACCTCTTTAATTCCAACAAACATTTACTACTTTATTACACATTTAACAAAAACACCTTCCATTAAGATTAGGTCATACTAAAAACTCTCAAAATTCAATAACAAACATTGCCGGAGGCAAACTGGCTCAGTCGAATTTTTCATGCGCAACTTGTGTGAGGCAAAAATTTAGCTGAGAAATGAGTTAGGAAATTTCACGAAATTTTCAATAAATGAGAAAAGTATTGCCTTCCTCATATTGTACTTTTTATTCCAAACACTGAAGTCCTCAAGAAAGATGTAGTGCATGAATGAACGCAATAAGATGGTGGCCGCGAAAACAATGAATTTACATTTATAAGCAGGAAATAACTTGTAGCCATAAATAATAAGAACAGTACCCACCTGTGTTTTATCTCCTTGCCATCCCATCCGAATTCATATTCCTTTTTATCCGATACTTCCTTCTTTTCAGCCATTTCTTTTCACCGCACACGCGATACACGAAGCTATTTGAAAGCAATCGACGATGGAACCTTCAACCTAAAAAGTGTTTGTTGAATCTTAGAAAGTAGCCAACCTTGTACGAGAGAAGCAAATCATCGGAAACAATGAAAGCAGCATCGAGCCAAGTGAAGAAAACAACGCCCTTACGAGTGGATGAGCACTCCAGCTTGCGATTTTTTTCCTGCCAAAATGTGTTTTTCAATCGTCAGATATCAGCTGTAGTTTTAAACTTCACCTCGTATGGCTGAATACAGACAGCTAAAAGGTTCACACCTAGCAACTTTGATTTGTTGCTAGTTTTGCATTTATAATGATGTGAATAAGAGAAGGTTTTGATTAATCAACTTGGTAGAGATCTTAGCCACTTGGTCAACTATTTTATAGAATCGTTGTATGAATACGAATACACTCATCCACTAAAATTCTATTCCGTCTTTCGACTACAGGTGAGCAAATACATTTTTTTTTTTAAATACAAGCAAAAACAATGTTACAATATGGTATTCAATTATAAGATGAAAATGCGTTTTGTCGGCCTCTTCAAATCGATGCAAAATGTAGAGAATTGTTTAGTTTAACGATTGTTTTTTCTTTTTTTCTTCGAACGTAGTCTAATTGTTGGAACAAAACCGAACTTATTTAAACAATGGAATGCTATATATGAAGTATGCAACGATATTATAAGCATATTGAACAATGTGAATCGTTAAAGCAATTAGCAAAAACCTCATTTAAGAGAAAATCAAATCCAAAGAAATGAATGAGATGGTCTCATGCGAACACGATGAAAACTACAAACGTACGGCATTTATAGCTGATAAACCGCTTCAATTAAAACGTTGAATCGCATCGCGAACTTACACCAAAATACTGAATGCCATAATGTTTTCTACGGAAATATTGCCTCTCTCCAAGCAGACAAAACCTAGCGGATGTGCATGCCTGCTACATCACTGTCGAGTGAGAAGCGAGCGAAATCGCGGCTGGAATCAGTCGATGAGTAGTTAGTTGGCTGGCTGAAGGCGGTTAGTATTGTGCTGCATTGGCATGCACTGTGCGCCCTCGCAGGAAACGTAGGCAACTGCGTGCCGTCCATTCAACACCGTGAAAGACTAAGTGTTGTGTACAGCTCGTTTCGATACTCTCTCTTATGAAAGTATAGGTTATTTACAGTGCAAAAATCTTTCCTGTATACACCTTCACTTCACCGGTTTTCCGCTCTGCTAATGGAATTATGTTGATCGTAGTAGAAAATGGTCGATTCTGTAAGGAAACTCGAATTGCCGACCAGCTAGCTATTCGCTTGCTTACATCATATAGGGCAGACAATTGCAGCGCAAAATGGTGGGAATGGCAGCAGGATGGGCAAAAGATGCGATCTGGAATGGAACATCGCGTTGCCGCCGGCAGAAGGCAGTTGAAGAGCATTGATTGCGGCTGTTAGCGACCGGTGCATGTATTATTGATTGCCGTACGCATTCGATGCGACGTCAACGCTGGGTTGGTGAATCGACGCCGCTAACGAAGCAAGGCATGGCTTTGCGGCGGCGACGCCCCACGGGCACATCGCTTTTGCCATAACGCTGCTCTCCTATAGTGCAGCACATCGACGACCGTCGAAAGTGACGCCTCCGAATGTCTATATTGCTTGGTGCATGCACTTCCGATGAAAACATTCCTCATCTCCAGTACCTAATTTCCCATCTTAGTAAGCGGATGCATTTGAATGCCGCCATTGTGAAGTTGAATTAGCAAGTCGAGAATAATGATCACTGCTAAAAAAGTGATGAGAAAAAAAAAACTCTTCATCTATAGCAGGATACGATTGGTTTATCTGTTGCACGGAAGGAATAGTAGCTTCCGATCCTTCGACGATTCGGGATCGGTTCATGAGAATTTTGAAATTATGTGGAGGCATCTCTTCCGCATCATTCGTCTTGACAAACTTGGAAATAAATTGCAGCTGTCATGCACATATATACATAAGCGCATAAGCAGAGACCAATTTGATGAATGTAGAGGATTTCCACACTCGAAAATTTATGCTAATGCTCAAAAGGAAGATGTTATACGCTATAACTATTATTCTTTTAAAAATATATCGTAGTTATATTTCCTTCCCCAGAGAGCAAAACTGATCTCAAAATTTCTTTCGATTCATTCATGTACAACGTCGCATGACCGCCATAGAGAGACGTAAGGAGATAACGAAATTGAAGAGACGCATTCTCTAGACTTGGTAAGCTCTAACTAGTGATGCTGCTCNNNTACCAAACGGTATTGTACTTTTTATACTGCAGTCATACTAAAACCAGCTTTACCAAAATATTGCACCAAACTAAAATTGACATGTAGAGTGTAAGTACAATACAGCCCGGTTTTTAGAGGGCGGCAGAAGAACAGTGTTGTACCGATTATTTGAGAAAAAGGGCAAGTACGTTGCACGATTTTTTCACTGTATTTGCACTTAAAATGTACTTGATAAACGATTGAAGCAAGATGTTTAGGAACTTCAATCAGTGGATAACCTGACTCTCCACTTTTTACAACGAAAAGTTTACGCACAGAAATGTTTAGGCTAAACCAGTTCATTCGTCAGATTTTGTAAAATACCCGTCATTGTTGTTATGAAATGGAAGATGAGCGATACATCTGCAGGTAGAGAGTGTGCGATGGGACGGAGGACGTCATGAGAGAGCAGACCAAAACGTCCTTCATGTACTGTACCCTGATTTATCCATTCCTCAGCTACCTACTATGAGTGTCGGCAACGTTTGAAAAAAGTTGGGGTAGCATTCTTGAGATGGTCTGGCCTGTGAGCTACCGTATCACCTGAAAAGTAGTTTTAGAGTGGCTTCAGCCATGAAACCGTTCCAGTTGAATCTGTCCTGTACGATGCTTGCGTTGTGTAGTATAGATGCTGTACGAAATGGCTCACTTTTTTCAGATTTTCTCCTTACCGTCTCTTATGCGCCCCAAATTTTGAAGTTTTCATCCAGTGCAGCTTTCCAACTTCAGAACAATGAATTTTCCCAACCATATTTTCGAATCACTTCAACGAAACTGTGGAACCATATTCTCTAAACCATATTTGAATTCTGTCAAAAATTCTGAATGAAATTGGGTATTACTTTCAGTGAGAGTGCTGTATTTCATGAACCGCTTTGGTGATCTGCGACAGTTCGTCCTATCGTTTAAACTATTGGTGAATTTTAGTAAAAGTTTAGCTTATCCTTCGAACCTTCAAACAAACAACGCAAAGTGTAATATCACTGTTGCTCAAGACTCACAACATCGCTATATAGTTTCGTCAGCGGGCAATCGTGATGGTTATTATCATATTTTGATAAAGCTATATAACAGAACCGATTTCCAGATTTCACTGCAAAATTTTCTGTAAAAAACATATGAGTCAATTTCCGTTGCACTCCAGTGACCACACACAGTGAAGCCGATTGTTGCAGCGGTTTAAATTTTGATCGCTTCGTTGATCGTTTTGACGAATCAACGTTGACAAAAGTTCGGCAGCAATACTGGACAGCGAAACAGTTGATCAGATCGAAACTGGGCAAAAAGGTTCGTGCTGGGGAGAAATTTCCCTTTTTATAGTTATGGCAAGTTTTTGCAGGATACACTGTGAATGACGTCTATCTCTTCACTAGTGATGCCGTTGTACCAAACGGCATTGTACTTTTTGTCGTGTAATTCTACTTATACCACGTTTAGTACAGTATTGTACCAAATTCACAAGCNTTTTAAAAATATATCGTAGTTATATTTCCTTCCCCAGAGAGCAAAACTGATCTCAAAATTTCTTTCGATTCATTCATGTACAACGTCGCATGACCGCCATAGAGAGACGTAAGGAGATAACGAAATTGAAGAGACGCATTCTCTAGACTTGGTAAGCTCTAACTAGTGATGCTGCTCTACCAAACGGTATTGTACTTTTTATACTGCAGTCATACTAAAACCAGCTTTACCAAAATATTGCACCAAACTAAAATTGACATGTAGAGTGTAAGTACAATACAGCCCGGTTTTTAGAGGGCGGCAGAAGAACAGTGTTGTACCGATTATTTGAGAAAAAGGGCAAGTACGTTGCACGATTTTTTCACTGTATTTGCACTTAAAATGTACTTGATAAACGATTGAAGCAAGATGTTTAGGAACTTCAATCAGTGGATAACCTGACTCTCCACTTTTTACAACGAAAAGTTTACGCACAGAAATGTTTAGGCTAAACCAGTTCATTCGTCAGATTTTGTAAAATACCCGTCATTGTTGTTATGAAATGGAAGATGAGCGATACATCTGCAGGTAGAGAGTGTGCGATGGGACGGAGGACGTCATGAGAGAGCAGACCAAAACGTCCTTCATGTACTGTACCCTGATTTATCCATTCCTCAGCTACCTACTATGAGTGTCGGCAACGTTTGAAAAAAGTTGGGGTAGCATTCTTGAGATGGTCTGGCCTGTGAGCTACCGTATCACCTGAAAAGTAGTTTTAGAGTGGCTTCAGCCATGAAACCGTTCCAGTTGAATCTGTCCTGTACGATGCTTGCGTTGTGTAGTATAGATGCTGTACGAAATGGCTCACTTTTTTCAGATTTTCTCCTTACCGTCTCTTATGCGCCCCAAATTTTGAAGTTTTCATCCAGTGCAGCTTTCCAACTTCAGAACAATGAATTTTCCCAACCATATTTTCGAATCACTTCAACGAAACTGTGGAACCATATTCTCTAAACCATATTTGAATTCTGTCAAAAATTCTGAATGAAATTGGGTATTACTTTCAGTGAGAGTGCTGTATTTCATGAACCGCTTTGGTGATCTGCGACAGTTCGTCCTATCGTTTAAACTATTGGTGAATTTTAGTAAAAGTTTAGCTTATCCTTCGAACCTTCAAACAAACAACGCAAAGTGTAATATCACTGTTGCTCAAGACTCACAACATCGCTATATAGTTTCGTCAGCGGGCAATCGTGATGGTTATTATCATATTTTGATAAAGCTATATAACAGAACCGATTTCCAGATTTCACTGCAAAATTTTCTGTAAAAAACATATGAGTCAATTTCCGTTACACTCCAGTGACCACACACAGTGAAGCCGATTGTTGCAGCGGTTTAAATTTTGATCGCTTCGTTGATCGTTTTGACGAATCAACGTTGACAAAAGTTCGGCAGCAATACTGGACAGCGAAACAGTTGATCAGATCGAAACTGGGCAAAAAGGTTCGTGCTGGGGAGAAATTTCCCTTTTTATAGTTATGGCAAGTTTTTGCAGGATACACTGTGAATGACGTCTATCTCTTCACTAGTGATGCCGTTGTACCAAACGGCATTGTACTTTTTGTCGTGTAATTCTACTTATACCACGTTTAGTACAGTATTGTACCAAATTCACAAGCAGAGTATAAGTAAAGTACAGCCTGATTTTTGGATGGCGGTGAAAGAGCAGTACTCTATCGATTTTCACGAGTATATTGTACGAATTTTCCGCTGTACTTATACTTAAAATGTACTTCATCCGAAAAGACCGGCAGTAGTGCGCTTTCGCAGCTTCAGTGTTGGGCATTCGGTC
The DNA here is from genome assembly GCA_022844705.1 of Toxascaris leonina. Taxonomy (NCBI): domain Eukaryota; kingdom Metazoa; phylum Nematoda; class Chromadorea; order Rhabditida; family Ascarididae; genus Toxascaris; species Toxascaris leonina. Next base: position 20,818 of record JAARMF010001350.1, on the reverse strand, counting down.
CCGAAGTGACTCTGCCACCTGCTGTAGTCGGTTTCATGTCTTTAAAATGAGCCCGAAATGATACCTGAGCGATGAGGAAGAAATAGGCGCCAAGTTTTAGTGCACTATGGCTCCGCTCATTTGCGAGCGATAAAATCCATGACGTAGATTTAGTATGAAGTCTTCCCTCTTTTTCGGAGGAAGTCAGCAATATTTACTGAATATCTAAGGGTCAGAAACAAAGGAGAAAGCGGGATCACAAGAAAAACCCGTGCGGTTGATGCTATCAATCGACCTGCTGCTTTCCGTGCGCGCCAACGTTCCCGATCAGCTTGCGCCTCGACCGCTAACTCTGAACTACTTCTGTTGCACTTCGCCCGACCACCGCCCCAACCTCCTCACCACTGCCGATGTAGCGCCACCGACGCAACCACTGATCCGTCCACCGATGCACTCCCGACCACTGACTCGTCCGGTGATACAGTCACGACCACCGATAACACCAATTCCACCAACATCACCGTCTCTGGCCGCTTGGCACGCCCAGTACCAATCGCTCCGTGCGTTCAGCAGTGGAGTTACCCGAGTTGCGCTTTTGACACTTGCGCGCACAATCCCAAACCTCAAACTTGGGTAATTAAACCTTCAATCGACGTGCCATAGTTACAAAGCATAATGACGCACGGAAACTGACATTGAATAATACAATACAACAAGTAAGCGAATGAGTGACAACGCCAAACCAATACTGCGTAAGACACAACGCTCCCTCACAAATTTGCCATCAAAGTACATATTACCAAATGCTATCAATGATGGTCTGGTAATAAGATAGGTTCAAAGCCCTTAGCTCGTTTCATCCCGTTTCTACAAGAACCACTCTTGGTGGGGATTTCTCCCCGCTCGTTGCTGACCAAAAGGCTCACCGAATAGGCAAGATCCGAAAGGGCCCTAGAACCGCCGCAACACAGTAGCGGAGCAACATCCATGCCCAAGAGCACAACAAACATCACGAAACAACAGCCACACGCACACATACGTTGCCACGAGCAGGCCTCAGCGTAAAATCCTGGACGAAAGTAGACGAGCCAAGTATCAATCGGCCGCATTCCAAAGTCGCCCATCAGTACCGATGTCTCTTCATCATGTCCACCGCTATTCGCGTTCTCGCCTCCTTTTATACCCTCTTTTGGTGTCTCATAACAGCCTTCGTTAGGTTCAAAATAATGAGTTGTTTTGAGTACTCTCTTTGTTCATTTGCAAGTCGCCTTTTTTGGCGCGCAGTCTTTGTTACATTAAGCGATTAGAAACACTTTTTTATCTCGTGGCTCGCTGTATCCCTTGGTGGCTTTCCAATCACATATTACGATTCCCATTTTATATACTTCGCGACTGGTCGCGACATTTAGTGCCAATAAACGTTTCAAGAATTTGTTTTTTTCAGCTCAGAAGAATGGGGAGGGGTAAGGAGAGGACAGTGATGATACAACCAGGGTTCTTTAGATTCAGATAGTTTCAAGAAATCACATTAAAGATATATGATCGTCGCAAAGCTCTTCCCTCACGGATAAGGAAACATATGTGAGACCAAGGAGTACCATGCATTTTGCGCATAAAGTTTAAAACTGATCAAAACACTTAAATCCGGATTTCTGTGACTACCTGGCCCTATATAGAGTCTTTTTTGATGTAATTCTGAACGGATGCTTCAGAGCTGCTGATGAACATATTCCACATAGTTCGTCCTACAAAGAATCTATTTATCAGAAAAACTCTTTCTCTCAGTTGGGACTTTTAATGCGTGAAAGAGGTTAGCATCTACGCAGGTGATGCGAATAGACGGTTCAGTGCTTAACGCGTGATATACGCTGTGTATCGTATAAATGTTGCTCAAGGAGGGCTTCACGCGATGCAGATGGACTTTCGGATGAAGCGATAGAGAAGCGAATGCGTGCCAATGAACGCTAAAAAGTCCATTGTGCTGGTTACAGAAATTCAATGGTGCTTTGCCTATTCCATGAAATAGGTTCAGAAAGCCATCAAGAACGCCAGAAGACATAGTTAAGTATATATATATATATATTTATTTATTTATTTATTTATTTATTTATATATATGTCGCCCCAGATTACGGCACGTCGCACGTGAGCGGCTGCGGGGCTTCAACGAGCCGCCGAAGATCTCGTTCGTAGGGTATCAGTCGCTGGTTGATCACTGCATGGAGGACTTGCGCGGAGCCGCCTAAGGCTCTAGCCGCTGCGATATGGTAATCATTATCGGTCGCTATGAACGCCCTATGTCCTAGTCCCTATAAAAGCACCTACCGATCCAATAAACGGATTTTTTCAGCATTGTGTGTAGCACACGGCTGCATCTAGGTGTGCTAAGACTGGGCGTTTTAATTGTACATCTCTGCGCTTTATTATTAACTAGTCAATGTTCGGGGCACTATAGCGTTGCTATAGATGTACTTCGATAAAGGTTTAATTACCCAAGTTTGAGCTTGTGGCATGAAAGCGGACGAACATTAACGGAAAGCTGCCTTCCTATCTAGCAATCGAAGTTAGCGATCTAGCAGGCAAGAAGAGATTGGCTTGCTAACTCTCAGTGGTGAACAATCAGGACCTGCATGGCGTCAACTAAGGCGAGCGATTGTTTATAAATTTTCTTATACAAAACCAAAGGGTTTAGGAAATCGTCCACATTAAGACCGAGCGATACAAACGGCAATTCCCCTCAAAGAAGAAGCGTCATTAGGAAAGCCCAAGTACAGTTTTATATATCTGCTTGTAAACAACACTGGCAACATTCCGCTTGTGCGCAAACGCATGTATATGTCTATCTGTTAGGTTATTTGAAATTGAGAAGCAGCGATCACAACGCTTGATAGACGTATACAGGATAGGATGGTATACGGAATCTCACTAAGCTCCAGGTACCTAAAAAATACCTAGAAGTTGAGAGGTAGAGTGGCATTTTACAACATTAGTTTTGCTAAACATCCAAAAAAACACGAAAAGGAATAGGTTTTAAACGAATTGTACGATATATTTGGCATCATCTTATGAAGTTGCCTGGTGTGTTAGCAAAAAACGCAATTTATATAATGCCAACATCCCCGTATACCTTTCCCCTTACCTGCAGGTCCATTGATGAAATCAACCGGTTAAGGAGGTTCTCGGAAGTAGTGATAACACACGAGCCTTCTTTTAGCTTCGCATTTTTTCAGCTTCTCCATCAAGGCAGATTAGATTATACACTGAAATCGCATTTAGAAAAATCGCTCGAAAAATCGGCATCGTAGTGCTGAATGGGTTTAACATGTTCATCTATCGAGTCAACCGATAGGTATAACCACTGTGGATAAAAATAAAAAATAATGCAAAAGTTGGCAATGTAATCACGAGTTCATAAGGGTTCTTTGAACAATTTCCGGATGTATTCATCAGCATATCAAGAGATGAAGCGTATTACTACCTGTCCTTTGTTACTGTCCTGTGCGCAAGTTTTCGGTGCTAACGGCAAACCACGTGCTCGACACTCCCTTCGCCCAACACGTTTGAACAGTGGAATTCCTCAACAGTCCTACAGCAAAGAACATAATCGAATAAGTCACAACGATATTTCAAGGATGGCAGATCAAACATTTCAATGGAGGCTTTATGTTCTGCGTTGGAAGGTCGTAGAATGATTTTGAGAACGACGACGCGGCTAAACTGTATTTGAGATTCTTCCATTGGCTGGATTTCAGAGTGAAGATGCGGTGACCGAGTTGGCGAATACTACTCGAAGATGCTGCGAAACGATGTGAATTTTACGATATTGCTGCAAACGTTTGTGCTATAATACCGACAATATACAATGGGCAACCTCATATACTTCAGATGCAAGGTGTGAAAAGCATGGGCGCAAGTTAATACTGGCACAAATTTTCACACCGAAATTTGCAATGCTATCATCTAAAGTAAAGTATGCCGTCTAGTCGGAGAAGGCACTCATAGTGGACGTTGATATGTGAAGCGTGACATTCATCCTATGAACTTTCTCAATGCTGTTTTTCTAAACATTTGGTGAGAACACAAACATATCCTGTACAACATATGGAACGCAACAGTGAGGTCGAACAGTGAGCAATCAGTTTCGATGGGTTTTTTGCAACGTCATTGACGTACATTATAAAAATTAAGAGCTCAATAATGCATGTGCTGTACCCACTAAACCGCCTCATAAATTTCAACCCCAGTTTCCGACGGAGAACAATCCGTTTGTGAGGAATGATTAGATCCATTTAAGTAAGTGCTCGAATAGGCTTCGGGCATTTAATCTGTACAACATTTTTGAGCTGTTCACGAAATCGAACCTCTTAGCATAGTTGGTGCACACTATGCTTATCTACATTTGTTCACTTAACACGGTGCTGCAGTCACTCAAAGGTAATACTAATTCTGACGTGGTTGAGGATCCTGGCAGAAGTTCATATTGAGTTGAGGTCAACAACTTTGCAGTTGGCTTATGCTCAAAAATGGAATCTTTCTTAATTATGTCGTCCACCGCAAACATAAATGGTGTGATGATTGTAGGTCGTTAATCTTTTATGAACTGCGATAGGATGTTTTTCAAGATGAAAATAAACATAGTGGCAAGCTGAAAATCAGCAACTAAGCTGCATTAAATCCTTTGCTTATGGATAGTGCTTCACAAAGCTGAGATGTAAAAAGCTGTACGCTCGAAAAAGTAGAACAGCTTGTCTTCTGCCTTTAACGAAGCTTTGTTGGTCAATTTCGTGATTGCTTCAGGACTGAACTGAGGCTGACATTTACTTATAAGGGAAGGTAAACAACAGTTATACGAGATCTCATACTGTAGGAAATATTATGCATACAGAAAGCAATTCGCTACCAGAGGGAAAGAATTCGCCGTTGGACAAAACAATACTTGGACAGATCTAACACGGATAACTGCATTGTCGCTTTGCTAATTGATCTTTCGGAAACTCTGATCTGCGAATTCGATGAAAGCAACGGTTCAGGAACCGAGTTTCCAAGAGCAGAATAACATCAAAACTGATGATTCTTCGCAAAAGATTCAACTGCGCAACATGCACATGTTGCTGTCTGCACTGAAGTGTAGAACGCTTAGAGAGGACAGGTGTAATATCAGTTTCATTGCAACAGACTCAACATAATTCTGACTCCCATAAGACGTTGGAAGAATTACTCCTACACTGATTAAGCTGTGACGCCTGTTTATTGCATCACTCTATCTCATTACAGGTCGGTCTCTATCACTAGTCCATGGTGTCCGTTCTGTGAGTCCTTTTCATCATTCGTCATTGCTGTCCATTCAAGCTTCTTCATTCCGATCTAGGACACCCAGTCCTTTACTTTGTGAGCCCATCGAAGCTGTTCATTGTTTTTCCTGTGTACCCGTTCTGGGTCTTAGTTATGATCCTCTCCATCCTCTTCTGTGCCACTGCTAATAGAGTGTGCAAGTTCCTGGTGGTTGTCCATGTTTCTAAGCCCTGGAGCACTATTTCTGCATTTTGCCTTTATCGAAGAGCTTTTTTTAGACAAGTCGATTTTTTGCCTCACGGTAGAAGTCCTTATCCTCTAAGAATGGCTCTCTAGCCTCATTTGATTCTGCTTTGCACAGCAGCTCCCGTTCGTTCGTTCGTTTAACACGTGTGCCAGAAGAGATAACTTCATTCACGCATTCAGTCTTTCCGCCCCTTATAACAATTGTCAACTTTAGCTTTTGGATGCTCCTCGGTTTCTTTTCGGAGATGTTTTTTTTTTTTCACAATCTTACGCTCGCAGTTCTCATTGTGAGCTAAAGTACCACTTAATTATTTCCTTGAAACTATGAGATATCAGTACTGCGCCATCTATGAACCCCAAATGTGATTGTTTTTCTCTTTGTGTCAGTTAGTTGGTTGAACACGAGATGCATACTTGCGTTGAACAGCAATGGGGAAATGCAGCCTCCATTGTCATATTTTTCTCTTGAGCCCTACTGCCACTTGGGTTTCGTGCATAAAACTGTGTCCACAGATTTGAGTTGGACTTCGTGAAGGATGGCGATTATTGAACGATGCACTTTGGCTCTTTTCGAAGACCTCCAGAAGGCTGTGTATTCGACAGAATCGAAAGCTTTTTTGTCGTATACAAGCATTTAAGCACCTAATAATGGGGAAAGTTGTACTCTCTAGTTTTTCCGATCGGTTTAGTAAGCATTTGGATCTGCTCGTTTGCTGATTCGCCCGGTCTGAAGCCTGCCTATTCGACATCTTGCCTCTGTTCGATTTGCCAGGGTAATCTTTTGCGCAAAACCTTCGAGAAACATTTTGAGGCTGTTGATAGAAGTAATAATGAACTATACCTTTTGATATCACTCGGATTATCTTTCTTCGGCAGAAGAATTGTTTTGGTGCAGGCGAAATCCTCAGAAATTCGCTGATGCTCGATCCCATTGTTGAATTCATCTTTCAACAATGTTATTCATAATTTCTTCTCATCTTATAAAAGTTTGCACGTTAATTCATCGAACATACCTTTTTTTTTCGTGAAACAAAGGTGTGGTGAGTGTGGCTATCTATTGTTTCGTATATAATGTGATCAATTTCGCGCGTTTCTGTCATAAGTGATTCATCGTTTCTTGTTACCTCGGTTATTCCTTTTTTTGTTTTCAGCTAGCCAGCTCCTCATCTGCTTCACCTTTCTCGATAGTTGCAGTTCCCTTTCTCATATTCTGATATAGCTGGCAAAATTTTTTTCTGAACGATTAGTTGAGCTCACAAAATTTTCTATCCACCCAAAAAACTTGCTTCTAGCTTCGTCTTCTTGTTTCAAGCATTGGTTTTATTTTCTTCCATGAGAGGCGACTTTCTCGGCTTTGTTATCGTAGCGATTCGCTTCGCTTGGCTGATTTTTTGCCACAATATTAGTAGATATTAGCGAGGTGCACTTTTCATTATATGAGGTCGTTGCAATGCATATCTTTATAAATCCTCATCGAATAATTTTGCAGTGCTATGCTTTCTTTGTATCCAACCTATAAGTGTGCATCTCTCAACTCAAGTTGTGCTCAAACCAAACGATGGAATTGCTGACTGCTTGGGAAGTGATTTAATGCTTCATTGTCATGGAGGATTATTGCCTTATTCACTAGGATGTAATCTATCTCGTTGTTTTTTTCTCGCGACTGACTCCGCTGGAGCAAAAATTTTCATCGCATTCGAAGCCAAGGAGTCCAGTCAAAGCTCATTTAAAACCGACCATGCAGCAGCCAATAAGAAGCGATGAATCCGTTGGATCCGCATAAGTGTAATTTATTCGAAAATAAATTTACTGAAATAATTGCCGCATTCTTATACGTGAATGGATTCACAAATGGCTAAGAATGCAGAAAAAAAAAGATGATATTTTGAGCGCAAAATGCATATCGTATTGTTACAACAACAACATGAGAAGCAACCTTAAAGTAGTTCAGAAGATCCAATAACGATTGATCATTCTTATAGATGACAAGCCGAGACTGCTTACACTTCCATGTTATTTAAATAAATACCTCATATAGTTGTGAATTTAAGCTGAAAACGGAATTTATTGACGAATCTTTTGTTATTAAAATTGTATCGCCTTCATTATGTGATTTCGAAGTTTATTCTCATTGTAACGTTCATAATTCGCATTCAACGATATACTGTTTACAAATAACATTCCTCCATCTTGTTATGATGAGCTCCCAAACCTCTTCAATATAGAAATGAGACACAAGTAACTAACTGGTCTTTATGAATCGTGAAATAAAGATAAGAATACATTATATGCCTTCAAGCAAGCGCCTCTCGAAGCGGTGACGGCTAAAATTTTCGTAAGCGTGAATAAGTTTTGCACAACTATTGTGCGAGGGAATTTTTCAGATAACGACAAACACGCAATGTCTAAATAATGGCATCAGTATAAATTAAAAAGACATTAATGGCGGAACGACGGTGATTCTTCAAAGTGCCCATCCGAAACACTTCGTACGATACCTCCTAAGTTTAGACGTCTAGACTCGTTCTTAGCCATCATTACGAATCGCTTCATCTGCCCCAACGGAAGGAAACGATCGCTTACACTTTCTTTCTTCAAATGAATCCGCCTCCTGTATCGCAGATGGCCCGACAGCAGCATTTTTTTAAGGGGTATATACCGTCGAGGAAGTTGTTGAGCAAGGATTCAACAGAAATAACGATCATGGTTACAATTTCGGGCGACACTGCCGCAATAACTTATTTTATCAGAGGAGCAGCTGCATTTTCCGGTATATCCTCGAACGATGATTTTGGAGGCGGCTTATAATTTGGCAAGAGAAGACGCTTAATATTGATGTTTAGAGTATTGAAAATAGAAATTATACCGTATGGTTAATTTTGTTTCAACGGAAAAATGGAGAGGAGGCAAACCGAATGATATGATAAGATAGCACATACAACCACAATCTATGCCAGCATAACACTTTCTTTCGGTTCTCTCAGTGACATTTTTGTTATTTTGATATTTCATAACTGATTGCTCTCTTGATGAAATTAATTTTTCGATGGTTCAGAGGTCAAAGAATACGAGAAGATTTAAGATAAATGTTTCAATCGATGAGAAATGGTTTCAAGCAAAAGGTCTTCGCATAAATATACTTCTTGAATTTAGTCGATCAAACTCAAGGTAGCTGTGCATCTCTGATGCCACGCATCGATCATATTTGCTCATAAAGTCGTGGAAAAAAAATATTTTTATTTCAAATTCCACTCATTGCAATGCTATAATGTGTGTGTGCTGTGTGCGACCTTTCAACTAAATGATCATGTATTTTCCCGAGATGACGACTTTCATTGGCTCTGTACTTCAGATCTTGGATTCATTCCACTATCAGAAAAAAAAATCGCTATTCATCGGAGGATTGACTTTGCGCCATGAAGCAATACAGGTTTTTTGCACATTTTTTTCTCGCCTGTTGCAAAACCCGTCAGGGGACATTTATTCTTTCGTCAATAGGACAAATGAGTAGAGGAAAACGATATATTATATAGAAGTCGCAATTGGATGGTTTCAAGCACGAAAAGTGATTATATTCACGTAGAGAAGGAAAAAAAAACAAAAAAGAGCCTCACCTTCAATAAGCTAACTGCACAGAGAGTGAGAATTAAGTAGATTTCAAAATCGCCGAAATGTGGCGACGGATGTTGTTGATTTGATTCGACTCCATGAGCATTCGCATTTATGATTTTCTTGGGTGGAGGAGAAGGGAGGGGAGGAGGGTGGAGGGGGACGAGGAGATGGTTGAAGTGGAAGCACAGGCGATGCGCCGGTTAAAATAATGAATTTTCGCCAAAAATGCTCGAACATTACGTCATCTATTTATTTCCATATATGTCATTATTTGGTTCAAGCTGTTGACTGCATGAAGCGTTTGCCGTCTAAAAAAAAAAAAAAAAATTGAGCAGAAATGAAATGACATCGATCAATGAATGAATGGCTACGACATCAAATTAAGCTCAACAATAGCGCACAAAAACGCCTTCCTCGCAAATGGCCTTTTAGGGAAGCGGTGCTGTAAACTGACATTTTTCACGGTGAATGGCTTTTCATAGAAAATTGAAAACGACACTTATTCAATGCTTTCGAATTTCAATAATGTTATGATTGAAAGAGATTTTGTGAAGTGTACATATATCCGATGCAACTGAATGCTACATGAATGTACCACGAATAGGATTTAAGGCCAATTTTTAATTTTTATTCAAACTTGATTTTTGAAGTGTAATATGCTAGTTTTTTTTAGCTATAAGTATATTGAATTCTCTCTGTGGTTAAACAATGAATGCAGCTGTTGAGAAAATGAACTAGGAGATGAGTATAAGGGGAGAATAAATAGTTGATGAAAGTGTTATAACGTTGATAGGAAATGTTTGTGATTCTCTCATCGCTTAACTAAGTAGCTAATTTCTCAACTCTCTTTCCTATAGTGACCTTTTTGCTGGTGAAGAAAACGTTCGCGGAAAATGCTCAGAATTACTTATAAATTGATTTAAAAGCCGATATGAGATTCAAACCTTTCGTACGATACTAAACTTCTCAGATAATTGGGCTATTTCCGTATCGTCGTAAATTGTAACAATTTCGGGCGTTTTGGAATTATGGCAAGGTGGGCCAGGATGCTCTACGATGTATTTTTAACCTTACCTTGAATACCTTGAATACCTTGAACAGCTGTGGTTTCATCGTTCTCTCTACCCATCGATGCAGCCAGCAATTTTTCCATCTTTCGCGATCCTCAGCTTGGCGCTTCCAAGCAAAGGCATACAGACGTCGCAGCGGATCTTCCCATATTGTTGGCGGTCAGTCGCATCGTTGCTTAACCTCTCTTGGATACCACTCAACGATTAGCTTGGTCCACCTGTTGTCATTCATCCTGGCCATGTGACCAGTCCTTGTGCATCTCTTCAATGACGTCGTTTACACCACATCTAGAACGCAAGTCTTCGATCGCGATGTGTTTGTAGTCTACTGATACGCGCCATGCTCGTTTCCATACCTCGCTAAGTGGTGGCTGATTTATTTTCTTCAGCAAGGGTGGTGTTCCACTTATCACACCCATACAGTAGTGCAGGAAGAACGGTGGAATTGAAAAGTTCTGCTTTTACAGATGGTATTGTTTTCACATCACAGATGTTCTTGCGCATGGTGAAGGCTGTCCATCCTGCTCTTCTTCTCGTGCTCAGCTGTAGACCCAAATCGTTGCTCATTTGCACAATTTTCTGAGGTATAAATGCTGTTCCACGAGCTCGATGTTCCAACTACTGAGTTTCATTGTGAAGTGAGGACAAACCGCATTCTTCACACACTTCTTTTTGCCGTCGTGAATGCTGAGCCCAGTTTTCTTGGCCTTATTGTTGATCTAGTAACTTCTGCAGTTTTCTGAGCCGTCTGCCACGAATGCTATCTCATCCGCAAAAAGAAACATTTGAAGTTCTTCATAGCCCGCAAAATGCCTTCAAGAGCTGATGAAAAGGCTTTTGAATAGCAAATATCTCGTTGTTTTACGCCTATGCCTATTTTTATGCCTACTGTTTCGAAAAGCATCATCGTCGTGTGCGATTCGGAAGCACATGGGATCCACACCTTGATCGGAGAGGCTTTTGAGTACTGCGTTGTGCTACACCGAGTCGAAGGTTTTCTTAAAGTCTACAGAAAGTAGGTAGAGCGGCATCTTGTACTGTCTGCATCTTTCTATCATCTGAGCTAGGGCATAAAATGTGAACGGTTGTAGAAAACTGTTTTGGTCAAAAACTGGTCAAGAAAGAATTCATAACGTAGAGCTCGGCAGATTCAGCGAAATCAGCGAGTCTTCTGCTCCTTCCATTCCTTTTCCCAAGCCCGAAATTGACAATATATTGTTCCGAACCCTCTCTTGCTCCCAGCTTTACGTTGAAGTCACCGAGGACTACCGTGAAGGCCGATTTTCTTCGAACGATCTCCCTCAATCCATCATGAAACCCATCAACTTCCTCGTCACCTGATGCAAATGTGGGAGCGTAAACTGCAACTATTTCCAATATGGTCTTCTTGTCGATCTTCATAACGAGCACGCCGAGACCTGAAGAAATTACCTCACACGATGCTATTTAGCCCATTATTTGAGGGCACACGATGAATCCAACTTCTCGAGCTCCCCTTCAGCAGCTCTCAGCATTACGTTTGTGCCACCTCTGCACTTTGCGTTCAGTTCTTCCTTCCTTCTGGTCTCGTTTATTGCAAGGATGTTGATACGGACATTTCTGTTTTCTTGCAGCAGCAGATCGACCAAGCGATTGCTGGTGAGTGTCCGAACTTGAAGGTTTCCGAAAAAAAAAAGCTGATTATAAGGGGCAGCCAGTCACGGCACAAAATGGAGAAAAAAGTGGAGTCTGCGAAACATCTTCGCCACCAGGGCCCTCTCAATTTGGAAACCCACTGCTGACAGTCCTCTCGAGAAAAGCGAACCGAAACGACGCGAACAATTCACGTTTATCTATTGGTCGCATCCAAACGGACAAACGTTCGTCATGTTTTAATTGCGTATTCTATAACTGCCATTCTGTTATGAACGAGCTTGAGGTGTTAGAGTCACTCCAGTGCTTTGATGTCCTGGCGCTATCACTCACTATCCTGGCAAACAGGCATCTTTCAATTGAAGGAACTGAAACATTAGCGATGAACTCTGGATGTGAACTTGTGAGTGTTGATTGTACAAATGCTTGCCATTTCCGCTTTATAGTGGCATATCGTCGATCAGGTTGCGGTGTTCAGGAAAATAGGGAATTTTCCGTCTGTTTAACTAACTGGTGCCGTGTTGTGCATGCCTCAATAATTGTTGGTGATTTGAACATTCCACTTTCTCGAATTAGGCGTTATGATGTGAATATGTTGACTGACTTTCTCGCAAAAAATATGATCTTGTTAGCTTGATTGATGGGCCCATTCGTGAATACAGCTTGCTGGATTTGTTACTTAGTACAGATGCCGCTTTGCTGAGTGGTCCTTGTGTAACTCCAAACGTTGAAACGAGTGATCACTGTGGTATAAGCTTTGAAATCGTTGAGTCCTCTCGGCCAGTTGTAGAAGTCCGCCGTCCTGACTATCATCACTGTGATTAGGCTCAGATCAATGACTACTTATTGGGGTACGACTGGGATCTTGATTTTGGTTCATATCATAATTTAGAAGATATGTATGCTGTATTTTTAAAGTTGGTGAATCGTGTTATTAATAACGCTGTCCACTTGTAGAAAAATAAGGCATTTACTGCTCAAATGCCTTCTTATCTTCAGCATATAGCTTCGAAGCGCTATTTCCTATGAAAAGATGGGTGGAAAGCACATGAAATGGCTGCGTCGTGAAGATGTTCCAAAGATTACCCTAAAGAATGCAAAAAATGGGCGAAGAACAGTGAAAAACGCCTTATTTTTTCTAGTATTCGTGGCGCGTTTTTTAAATTTACATGAATTAAATTAAATAAAAACCAGGTCACGTCAATGCATTCGAACCATCACTACCGACAGTCAGCCCTTCTCTGATGATTACGATTATGATCACATAATTCACTATCAAATGTCCATTTTGCATTTCTACGTATACGTTGCTTATGATCTCCGATCTTTGCTTTCATCAACCTCTATAGGTTTTTAAACACATCGCTTAGTGAGGTGTTCATGCTCAAGCATGTATTATGGCTCCGCTGTTCAGTTATTATGCTGGACATGTGGTTCCATGTTCTCTTTATTGTAAATAAAGATGTTTTATTATCAATATATTACATACGGACGGCCTCAATATTTCTTAACAGGATCGCCAATTTTGTCTTAACGAGATCTCATAGGCAGCCAGCTTTCAATTCGGAATACGTCAAATATGTTCGCTTCCGGTGTGATTTCCCATTCTACAGCCGTATGGGACTAGCGCAAATGATGGCAAATTCATTTTCAGCTGTTGTTCTCCTGTCTTTTTTTTCCTTGTCGTTTATTCCAAGCCTGGAAGGTGTAAGCACATATGACACATGCTTCATCAATAAGCTCACACATAAACGTTAAGCGTAGCACGCCGCAACGCCGCTCTTCACAGCAGCAGCAGCAGCAGCAGCAGCACCATAATAATGATCGAAAAGCGAGCGTGTGCACACGCACGCGTGCATGCTTCTCGTTGACTGCATGCGTCACTGCGAGCAGCTTCTAGCTTACTGGAAGTGATGTTAGCGATGTCAGATGTGTCTCATATATGATGCGTCGTGCCTTTTCATAGGATGACGTCATAATGATGACTATTTCTAAAGTCTTACGTGTTTGCTAAAGACTATTTTGTTCAATCAATTTCGGCAACTATGAAGTTGACTTCATATTCGATGCTAATCAATGCAAATTTTTTAAATTTTTTAAGCGAATTTTTCATATATGAGATAGCTATTGACTGCAATTCATGTTTGGTCACTTCGAGAATATTTCTTTCAATGGCGCAAATTTTTTTTTTCTTCTAACAATTTATCAGTCGCGATGTACACCAAATAGATTTTTGAATGTGTACGACTCAAATTTGCACAGACTTGATGCTCGTATACACTCAGCTTGTAAAGAGAGAGAGAAGAGTGGTAGGGTTTTTTCAACTCACCATTTCCATCCTCCCAAGACCTAAAATGGACCGAATCCTGGAATTTTTAGAGGGATTCTTTTCTTCGCCAATGAGGTATAAAGAATTCAACATTTCTATCATAACTTTATGTTCATTTGTGTAATTTTTTCTAAACTTTGCCTTCCTCAATTTTTCAATGCACTTTCTTTTAATAATCCTTCCTTCTTCCTACATGCTCAGGACTATCAACGCTTGTCCTCATATCGATCTGGATGACTTAGCAGTCGTGGAGATAAATTGCACTTTCATTTGCGATAGGTGAATAGAATGAAATCATTTGCATAAAGACTTTTGAAAGATTTGCATATGAAAAACGTTCCCACGTCATGATTATCAGCCGTACAATCTGCTTCGGTCGTCAACATTTGCTCATGTAAAGATTTGTCGCATATTGCAATAGCGTTTTATAATTTAAATTGCCCTGTAGACAAGTCTGCTCCAATTTTAATACATTTTTCTTTACTCTTTCAGGTAAATTTTTTCTCTTTCAATAGGTAGATGTAATCGCTAAAGACCAGGTGTGCTTCAGCTTATTTTTTCGAACTCTAGGATTCGCAGCCATTCTCGCTGGAATAAAGGGTGTCGCCCCATGATTGACTTCTTTCTGTTACTTTAAATAAGCGATTTGCAAAATTTACATTTGTGATTCCATATGTTACTTCAGCGATATGCCATCATCAAGTGCCATTTTACCATTTTTCCTCTATCAAATGAATTTCTTAAGAATACCTTATACCTCAGGACACCTTTTACCTTAGGTATCCTAAGGTATAAGGTATTATTAAGGTATAAGGTAATGAATTAAGAACACCTTATGAGAAGAATACCATCTCTATCAAATTTCTTGAAAATATTGAGAATTCTTAAGAAAATTTTCAGTGCATTATATCGCTTTCGATGCAGCATTGCTGCAGTGTTAGTCAGTTGCAACGCTGCACGTTATGGCATTCGATAGAGCTGCGATGCGTTTTCGTGAATCTCGAATAGGCATACAGTACATTTGACAATTTCCTTCTTTGCTTAGATTTTGTGCGTCTGAAGTGTCATAGTCAGTGACTCTTAGTGAGGCATCAAAATGGTTCTTCCTGAAGCTCTTCACCGAAGCCAGTTTGTGGAAAATATTTTTGTTAGAAAGATGACTGGTAAAGAGGATGATGATATCAGAAAAATCTAGGCTGTTTAAGTTTTAAAATTTCGATTTAATCAATTTCAAATGAACAACCTCATCCACCTCGTGATGCTATTCAGAACTTCAGAAAATCGATTATGCAACAAGTTGGTCGCGTATTCATTTCTCGCGAGGTTTCGTGCCTTTTTTTTTACGAATCTTGAAACCTCAGGTGGAAATTTTACAGATTTCTTAAGTTTAATGTGATGGGAATGGAGAGCAACTGAAAAGATCGCTTTATCAAATATTCCTAAACGCACGAATCCAAGTAAAAAGGGACACCAGAGAATCGATGGCGAAATATTTTTATGCTTTTTTGCCCATTTGCACACGTTGGTATGTAAAAATTGTCTGTCCATTCGACGGTTTCAATTCGGGAATTGTGAAAAAGGTATGGCTGATATGGCTTTGTTGTATGTGCCTCATGATAAATTATGATACGTTATCCCCAAATTTTGTATGCATCTATATTCACATATTTATTCATACCTATCTATGTTGTAGTTTCGACTCGCAGACGGGAAAAAGTTGCACTGTTGAGAATTTTTATAAACCATATCACAACCGACGTTGCATACGCATTACGATGAGGTTTATATTCGCTTTCCATCCTAGCGACCATCTTCTGTATGAATTCTGCACCGATCAAATTGCTATAAAATATTCTGAGCTGGTCTGTTCTACAGCTTGCTAGGTATAGCTTGAGGGCGAATTTTTAGTTCATGTTTTGAGCAGCAAGCCGGTTGCGTAAGGAGAAGCATACGATGGTTTTCGGATCCTTTTTTCACTACTTGAGACCAGCTATCATCGGCTGATGATTATTATCAGCGTCGGTGTGATCGATCCCCATCAATGGATGATTGCTGCTTTACTATGAAAGATGCGACAGGATGGTGCAACGTCGTATTTGGCCGATATAGGATATTATTGCTCTGACCATTTGCGTCAGTGTCGAATTTTGTTCATATACATAGAAACAATTATAATGCGCTATATTACTGCATGTGGAATGAAATGAAATGGTAAGATTGATAACTGAGAGGGAAAATTAGGAAGAAAAAATTTCTGAGGAAAATTAGTAGTTATTGAGTGTATGACAATAAAGTTGTCAATGCCTGTGTGGGAAGGGAGATGCACGAAATCAAATGGTCGGCTAATTGGCTTTGTTGGTTCAGCTGGTATACAGAAAAAGAATCATACAATGGCTGACGATTGAAGAGATTCGAATGAGAAAAAGGTTGCGAGAAAGCATACTGAAACGAAACCGCCTCATGTAAGTTATACAATCACAATGGTTCTGGAAAAATAGCTAATACAAGCCGCGAAATAACGACGACCAGTTGGAGGGCTGAAGTTATTTCCGAATGCAAATCAAGTGGAGAAGTTTGGCTTAGAAGTCGTCAGCACGAATTGTAATATCGAATACAATCGTTTCCTATTTGAAATGAAACAAAAAGTTGTGCAAACCTTTTACAAAGAATTCGTTCATCAACGGCTTCACCTCTGTAGGATATAGACGTGACTGATATAATGTTCATGCAAATATTCGGCATTTTTGAATGGTTAGGATGGGTTCCAAGATTGATGAAACGGCGCCATTACACTTCCTTTCACCTTAAAACGTGGCAAGTGTGAGAGGTGTGGGTTGATAATTTCAAGGTTTCGTCGAAGACCTCCTTTGATGGATTGCCCCCTCCCCCCCCCC
>JAARMF010001348.1:0-45003 GCA_022844705.1 Toxascaris leonina | reverse complement strand
AAGAGATTTGAATTGTTATGATGAGCGGATATTTGCCTTTTATCAAACGTACTCATTTTTTGTAATATGAGGGATGATATATTCGAATGCTTTGCTCATTTAATTAAAACAATTGATTTGTTATAGAAATATGAAAGGTTATTCATTGTCTTTGATGTTGCAGAGATGAACAAAATGCTCGAATTGCCAATAACACATAAAGGATTGGATTTCTCGTATCTAAGCGATTATTCGAAACTTTTCCACAATGGCAACGTTGGTGTTTTATTTATGTTTTCTTATCGAATATGTTTTTTAGATTTTTAGTGAGTAGAGAGTCGTTGAAATTAATTCGTTTTAGAAGATGGAATACGGAAAATATTTTATTGGGCGGGGTTTACTGAGAGGAATGTTTTTTAATAGTTGTTCAAGGTGAGTCAGATTTATTGTTGGATACGTTCAGATTCATGTCCCTTCATCCACATCTCTCGATCTCTCTCTTGTCCTTGCATCCCCTCTTTTGATGCTAAAAATCGAAAATGCTGAAGATTACTTGGAGCTACGTTTGTAAATTATTATGACCAACTGAATTGCCGCTATAGTACTATGTGTCATTTGATTCGCTCTAGGCGTTTATAATATCCCTTCAAAGAGAAGTAGTTAATTTCTTTTCCATCATTTATTCTCGTAAGCATTCTTGCACTTATGCTTGTCCATTTTACTTTTCCTGTGGTACATCTTTACGCAAACCACAACGTCTATGGCGTAGGGTTTGAGCTTTATGCGTATTATCTGTACCATGAACAAAAAAAGAATGTTTGGACGCCGAAATTTTTCTTGGTGGACATTTTGCAATGCGCTCAACTTTCAGGAAATTCCGGTGGCTGGAGATGGACAATCGAACAAGGCGCTGCTCATGAAGCGATGCAACTATCATTCGGGTCGCGTGCTGATGAGTGCGAGGGAGAATTCGCAGATCGCCTCGAAAGCATCTGCTAACGATGACGATCAGCAACCGGTAAGGAGTATGTTTTGAAGGTCGCATCAAGCATAGTTGTTTTCAAATAATTTCATGTTTTTACGAGAAGATAGAGGCGAGGCTGAGGAGATTAGGAGATTATAGGGATATAATTTGGTACTAGAAAATTGTGGGTAGTCCTTCTAGTCAGTGGTTATTGTTTAATTGTGGTGTTCCTGAGAGACCATATACTCCCTATTATAATCGAAGGCTTTCATGCCTACAACTTCCTGCTGCTCTCTTGTCTTTAAACCTCACTTAGAATCGTTATGGTGTAATAACGATTCTTACAAAGATGGTATGCGTATGAGGTGCCAGAATATAGGAATATCGTGTGACAGCAATCGGAGCTGTCATGAGGGCACTGACTTAATCGCATTTCGCGTTTGAGTTTCTATAGTACAATGCCCTGTAGACGACGTCTCCAGTTGGTGTGCGTCTACCGTCGTCATTGAATGGTGTTGGATCGTTTGTAGTACCCATTTTGCTACGCTTTCGTGGAAATATGATATTTGCATATGCATGAAATCAACATATATACATGTCCGTCTGTCTGGAGCCTTAAGTTTATGCGGTTCTTTGCTATGATGGCGCGATGTGGTGTAGTAGCTCCTAGTATCATATCGTTGACCTCAAATTTTGCTATGATAGGGCGAACTCTTAACGAGTTGTGCGCGTGTGTGGGAAAGGCATCGAAGTTTCAGTCTGTGGAAGTTTTACGTGAGAGAGGAGGCCCCTTTGACGGATAGGCGAGTGCATTAATTGAGGAATGTTGTGCGCTCATGGTTGCGGTTAGCACACTCAACTAAAACGCTGTATGGCGGCAGGCGGGCTTGGTGTTAAGGAGGGAGAAGATTTGGAGCTATCTTTTTATCACAGCTTCTTGAGATCTGTATTAGTTGATTTTTTTGGTTTCCACCAGAGATAAGCAGGTACACGTTCACTTTAAAACACGTCAAGGAAGATGATAATTTGCATTTTGAAGGGGCTTTCTTGCATTGGTGTGGAACATTTCGGCGCCATTCGCACTAAATTCAAATTTTGTGCTTATTGAGGGGACTTGATCATCTCCTCAAGCGTACAGAAAGGAATATGGAGAAATATTTCAGCTGCTTTTAACCATCTCTTCCTTTCTAACTTCTGCCCTTTTCTTTCCTTCTTTGCTTATAAGGTTTTATCTAGCGCCATGACACTAGGAAGTGAAGTCGAGCTCGAGGGTCCTCAAGAAGGGGGACAGAGTCGAAGGCCATTGTGCGGTCGAGTACTATTGTTTGGAATTGGGTCCTCCTCATCTAACCGCAGTAAATGTAAATCGGCGGTGGGATTCACTCATCAGATCTGATAGCTGACTTTTAGTTGCATAGTATAAAGGTGTACCGCACACCTGTGCCTGTGTTTGATCACGCAAGTTCTTTCGTGAATAAAAGGATGTTGACCTGATGTATTGTAACAGTATAATAGCCTATCAATATTCTTTGGTCAACATAAAGAGCCGCGGAATTTTTCCAAAATAAGGCATGCAGGACTCTCGTATACGATATGTAAGGGTGGAGATGAGCGGATTAGGGCTTTAAGCAGAGAGATTAACTGATAACGAGCAGCTGTTAACACCTGATAAGGTGTTATGGATGCTGCTGTGTTGTGCATTATAAATGCATGCTGCTTTCGCATACCGTTCGTCCTTTCGCCCACATGTTGAAGAGTGTAGTCAGTGGTCAACGAAGATGTTATGTGAGAATGCGAAAGCGGATGAGATGATTGTTCAGCAAAGTTTATGAATTTTTGTCACAAAAGTAGGAGTGATTGCAGAGTAGTTCGGCATTGTCAATGGAGGATGAACATATAGTGATTGAGAGCGAAGAGCTGCAGAACGATAGAAACGACGATATGTATGAACAAGTGACACTCTCTGAGAATCGTGTCTATTTTGCGCCTGCTAAATACACACCACAACAATTCGATGAATTTTCGGAGCTTATTCAAAGGTTGGCCACCGACGACAGCAGTGCGATGGTAAGGCTTAAGAAGCTTCTTTGGCGTAACTGCAAACTGCAAACTAAAGGATATCTGCAACTGCAAACTAAAGGATATCAGTTTCGTAATCAGGTCGGAAATGGTAATTAGTTTTTCATCGGATAAGATCAGATAAATCACTTTGTAGGAAGCGAGAGCAATTGTCTTATATAAGTCGACGTCTGTTTTATTAATTTTTAATTGTCTGTTAGTTCGATTGGTCTATTTGCGAAGCAATTTTCAAGGGCATAAACGCCGATAATTCCAACAGACATCAAAGTCAATTGCGCAGATATCGAAAGGCATTTCGTGAAATTTGCTTGGACTTGATTTGGTAAGGCTTTTGACTGATGAATAATATTTTATCATTTGTTTGCATATGCAAATGCAACAATTCATTCGAAGGATATCGACGAAAGTGAGGAGGATTTCGACGATTGGCTGCCATTGGACGGTTCGCCTTTGGTTAACGGCGATGTCAGCGGACACGGAGAGAAGCAACTAAGTAGCGGTCAGCTATCCGAAGTGATGGTAGTGCATGATGCGCTTGCTGAATTGCTGAAGCATTTCTGGATGTGTATGCCTCCGAATACTCCTGAACTCGAAACTAAGGTTTGTTATTACGTTGCCATATGAAGGTGACATCGTCTTCATATTTCGTTGGCAGCTGGCAAAAAGTTACATTGATGAGATAGCCTGTTCAAAATTCCAAACAGGGTCGGCACTCTGGATATGAGACCCAGGATGTAATGGAAGATAGAGGCATATCTGTGGGGTATTTTCCAACTTGCACGAAGGGATACGCTGTGAATAGCAGAGGACCAGAACGAAAGTTTTAGGGGAGCAAAAATGGCCGTGATGCATTTTATCAGCCACACATTATCGGTAAGGGAGGTGGATGGGTAGAGAAGGGGCGGCGATCATTGATGGTCGAGGTTTTGGATGTTTTAGATGGTTATTTGTGATATCGGTATTGTCAAAATGTGTGATGTCGATGTCACCATAATCTCAGAAATACGTCATCATTTTGGTGCGTATGTTTTAGTTTAGCTTTTTGCGGCTATTTAAGAAAATGCACGAAGAAAATATGTGGTTATTTGTCAAGGAGCGGTGATTGATGGAGGGTTCGTTTATTGAAGAATAATTTTGAGGGGTTATTTCGTGTTGAAATGATTGCCGATTAATGATCACATTGATTTTTAGTTGGATCGTATGATATCAACGTTGAAAAATTTCGAATCATCTCAGTTGGCGGCCGCAGAATCAAGATTCGGTGCACATTATGTAAGCTTATTCTCATCTCTTTTTATTTCTTTGTTTATCTTATAATTTATGAAATTTGCCTTATGTTGTGAATTAAATAGCAAAATTTTGGGTGATTCATTTGAACGGAGATCTAAATATTCGCTGAGTTTAACTTCTATAGCAATGTGGAACGTTGGAACATTGTTGATAGCCGTAGATGATTTCGGTGTTCGGTGATGTTTTGTATTCTTCACTCGAATGGTAGTCTCCCTTTGTTTTTCAGGTCGAGCATTGCAAGGATATGTTGAATTTGGCCTATAAACGTTACGAAGCGTATGTGGAAAGGCGTAAAAAGTGACTTTTGAAGTTGAATATGTTGTAATGGTTCATATACATTATTGTAATGGTTTTGATGAGTGTTTGCAAATGGTGCTTAATTCGAAGATTTTCTCTTTTTTGCAACATTTAGATATTTTATGGAAGTTTGTCTATATGTCACTGAGATACTCAACGAATTTTCGCATTATCTTTTATAATTAAGATGGTATGAAAATGAATACATAAAATTAGGCGAAAGTTTGTACTATTTTGAGAGTGCTCACTCATCACTTGGTGGTCACTCGCCGTTGTTTATTGGCTATCGACGAGGAGGGAATTCTTCCAAAATATCCTTATTTCATATCTCTTGGAACCAGTGTTTAACCTCTCATTATCTGCTATCTTCGAATAAAAGATAACGCAAAAAACGATGCTATTTATTGTTTATAATCGAAATTTTGAAGAAATTATGTTGATAATATCGACGGAATTTTATCACTCTATCAGAGTTTTGCCACTACTCCATATGATCTTTACGTTGAAATGTTCTGTCTTTCAGTTTCTTTCCTCGATGGTTTTTTTTTTTTGCGAAGACTTTTACTGTTAGTATTCTCTACGGGTAATCTATGTGTTATTCTAAGTGATTATGAGCAAATAAATTACGATTGCAGCATTTTGTGAATATAATTGTTATTATTTGTTTCGACTGTACATTTTTACCACCCTATCAAATATTGTGAAATTTATATTTGAGCAAATAAATCTGTTTAATTTATTGTTGTGCTAAAATAATTTATTTCTGCTCGAAGTAAATAATTGCACGAGAAGTTTTGTTGAGATAGTTGATTATATGGGAATTCTTAAAAAAGGGGATCTGAAGGAAGATACGAAGTAATTTCCGTTTTTATGTGTAGCTATTGAGTCGGCTACTTTTCCTTCTCAATATTTGTTTCTCGTTATCAATACTCTTTATTGAGTGCTCTATATCGCTGCAATTTTTTTTTCCTAATTTGTACTAAAATTTTCACGAAATTATTGTGAAGGAAATTGATGAATGCTTTGTTACTCGTTTGCGGAATTGTTATGCTCAGTTTTATTCACGTCATCAATAAATCACTTCGATTATTCATCTTTAATGACACTCAATTTTNATAAATCACTTCGATTATTCATCTTTAATGATACTCAATTTTTTCTTTACGTCATTTTTTCGGCCGATATATTTCTATGCTTATCATCGCTGATGTTGAGGTTTTACGCTAGATAAGGCGTTGTAAATTTGTGCTAAAATTGATTAGAGGCAAGATGTGTTGCAATAATAACAGAGTCGATGATTGCGTATTCAAAGGGCAGTGAACGCTGTGGTGTTGGGGGGGGGGGGGGGGGGTATGACCTAGAATGGGATAAGTTGCTCTAACGTAATAGTGGATTATTGGCTCTGAAGGTGAAATATAGCTGTCAAAAGCACGTAGCAGAGAGTGAGGAGAACATTCTTGAGCTTCCGGAGCTTGGGGTGGTACAAGTGCTTTAGTTTTTTGCGTAGTCTTTTATTTTGCGTGGAGGACGGTGAGTTGTTAATCATGAAATATGATTTTTAGATCATTGATAATATTGGCAGAATAACTCAAATGATTATTCATGGTGATAGGAATAAAGTTTGCAACACTGATGTCGTTTACGGATGACCTAGAATTACCTCAATGCACGTCTGATTTATTGCATGCAAACTTTTACTCTTTATGACTTTT
This sequence comes from Toxascaris leonina, assembly GCA_022844705.1. Taxonomy (NCBI): domain Eukaryota; kingdom Metazoa; phylum Nematoda; class Chromadorea; order Rhabditida; family Ascarididae; genus Toxascaris; species Toxascaris leonina. Next base: position 38,682 of record JAARMF010001348.1, on the reverse strand, counting down.
TACCAAGAAAGGATGAATGAGTGGAGATCAATTCTTTCACTAATGGCAGTCGATCGATGAAAAGTGTTGCTCAACAAGGCTAAATTTTCCAATTTAGGAGCTTATGAAACTATCAATTGGAGTGTTGTCACGGCGATTGTTGAATGCATGTGCGTCGTCACATGTGAATGTATCGGCTGCCGTTTCCAGACCTGATCTGGATTTCGATTATTTGTTGGATGAACGTAACGTTGAGAAGATCCGTGAGAATATCAGATTACGCAAAGGAGTGGGCAATATCGATCGATTACTTCAAATATGGCATCATATAGAAGCGTATCCGAGACGAAATAAACGAGATGAGTGTGAATATAAACAATTATGGGATAAGGTTGGCTTATCTCTTCCCTATTTGGAAGTTGTCACAACAGAAGGTTGAGTAGATGAGGATTTTAGCATCATCTGAACATTATGGACAAGATCTGCACCCCCTGCTGTACTAGATAATTTCGCTTATGTTCTTGAGAGTGGGCACATAATACTTCATGTGAGTAATTGCCAGCTGTCATTGACGTAGGTACTGACATAGTTGTGGCCTTAAATTGTTCATGGACAGGGAAATGTGGCCCGACCGCACTCTCAGTTGAGTTTGACCCGACTGCACTTTCTATTTGCTTCACATGCGATCATAATGATCGTCGGTAATTTAGGTGTACTCTTGATAATGCTATAGAACTCTTTTAACGTTCGGTTGATTTTCCTCAATAACCCTGCTAACATTGTCATAGTGCTTACACTATGCGCTTGGAGCAAAGCTTTTACTTCCGAATGTTATTGTTGATATTGTTTTTGTTTGAGATGAATATGAACTAGTTGTGAATAGAAGTGGAAGAAGTAGAGTATTTTTGCACTTCAACATCTCATCGGCATTCTTTTCAGCTATATGAAGAAGCACTTTTGATCCCAAATATGAGTCATCCAAATGCACCACGTGGCGATGAATCATGTGCACGATTGGTTCGAACGTTTGGCTCGGCAAAGCGCGATTCGAATCGATTCTTTACCGCAGAGAAGATTGCACAATCGTGGAGATCGGTGCTATATCCTAGAGAAACATGCGGCAGCAGAAGTTATGCATTTATCGGTCAGACCTCATTACTTAATCATCGAATAGGAAACTTAAGAGTCGTGATTAGGCAAATAAAGGAAATACCGACGATATTTGCTTTGTTTTTGTATTGTCACCACCATTGCAGCTGATTATGCAATAGACAGGTTTTTTGCCATTATATGAGAAATGATTGAACTAATGTGAGGAAACGAAATGTGGCTGGAGCTATGGCCGTTCATATGCGTCGAACGGGGCAATAACCTTTTATTGATGGTCACCTTTTATATCGTCAGCTGTCTCAATGTTGTGGTGAGTTATGAACTGCTATTTTCTATTTTTCATCGATCATAATGACTGCTTCACCTTTGTTTTTCTTCTCATTTGCATCGGTAATTGTCATTCTTCATCTCTCTCTTGTAGGACCTCTGGCGGATCTTGAACGTGCATTACTTTCGTATGTTAGTGAAGTCGTTGAAAAAGCCGGTTTTCGATCAGTATTCCTGCCCGATATTGTAAGCCGCTCAGTGACAGAGGCATGTGGACTGCAACAAAGATCAGCACATGGCATTCAATATCATCTCGTCGAGCATCCACAGTTGTGTTTATCGGGGACCTCAGGTAAGAGGTATACTCATCTAACGAATGATCTGCATTGTTTTTTGCGTTGCAGGAAGATTTCAATACTGAAGTTGTTTGATTATAGTTGGGGTTGCCGAACGAAATATGCACCACGTTGAGCAATAGGAATCAACATTCTTCTTGTACGTGACCGCGAGTAATGGTTTTGTTGAAGGTCACAGTCGCAAGATATTAACCTGTCAAGATGATGCACTAATAGCAAGAATGACTACGCAGATTGTATTCGAACCGATGTAGATTATTCTCGGTGGAGGATCGATCATCGCGCTCTTTCGAACGAAACACCTCGCAAACGGTGGATTCGTTTTCGGCAATGAGAATTCCAAGGAGGGACAACCGCTTGGAGGTTGCAATCTGCAGATATTCTTCAGTGCACTATCAGATCCAAGAGTATTTTATAACGAGATATGCCATTCATTTGACGTGCACTGTAAAAGTAGTAAGCGGTTTGCAGAGATGGGGCTGAGTGATCTCGTAAAGGGACGTATCTTCCGAGCTAAAGATTTGCCATTGAAGTTAACAGCGTTAAGTCGATGCTACAGACCTGAGGTATCGAAGACGGCATGGGAGGCACGACTCTATAGAGTGCATGAGTTCACAAAGGTTTGGTATTCTTACGTATAGATTTAATGATTAAAGGCTGCTTCAGGATTACCTACTATCACTTTGTGCACAAGTTCCGCTTGAGTGTGTCTTTAGATATCCGGCTCAGTTAGAGCCTGTCTTTAGTCACCTCGCGAATAACGAGAGTCTCGATGAGTACACGGAAGTCGGTTCAGTATCAGCGATTACCATTGCATGTGCTCACGTCTATGTGGCCTTCGAACAGTTAATAGTGACTCCTATGAGAACTTGTTTTACTTATAATAAGCGTTTGCAAATTCCTGCGAAGGTACGTTATTTCGAAATCACGTCTATGCTTATGTGTATGTACGTTTTCATGTCCGTCTGCCTTTCTGTCGAACAGTTTGAGTTGCTCAACGACAGAATCTATGACGGTGAGATTTGATCCTTTTAATCGCCATCCTATCTACATTCCGCATCGATTGATATTGTCTATTTGAGCTAGTAAACGTATCAGCTGAAGTTTTCGCAACTTACAGATCCACTTTGTTTTGCTCGAATGGAGCCCACAACCGTAATCTATTTTCCTAAGGTTTCGTGTCATCGATCTTCTGTTTTAGTCATTTGTAGGCGCAGATTTATATTTGCTTTCTTGGAATATTTCCGGTTTCCATTAGAATCGTTCGTCTGCTGCTAGATAGAGCTTCGGGTAGATATGTCGATTTTGAGGTTTATGACAAGATATGAGTAAGTTACTGCTATTATACGAACGTCTTCTTTCGTGAATCGTTTCGGATGAATTCCTTTCTGAAGAGAGAAAAAAGCACATAGAGGTATTTCTGGGTGAAATGATCTGAGCATAGCACTGCTGATGAAATAAGCTTGATATTCGTAACTGTTAACCTTCTTCGGGGTCCACAATGCCTTCAAACGAATCATAATTTCGATTTGTATTGGGGCAAATTGAATTCACTGTGATCCATTTATATAGATAGTCTTTGAATGAATTGAAGGCTAACCTGTTGTGCTTTGAATTACTTTGAGAAGAGAGTGAGTAGATGTGAGAACGATTTACTATCACTTGCTATGTGTATTGAAACATGAATATTGAAGTGATTGCAGATAGAGATGTATGTTGTCTGTAAAGAGGATGAAAGCGATCGTATTCTGGATGAGCTTGTCACCATCCAATGTTCCATATTTGACTCGCTTGGATTGCATTGCAGGTGATTCCTTTGCGTTCATTGAACCTACATTCATATATTTATGTCTTCTTACAAGTGACCTGGTTTACGTACATCCGGTTATATGATGGAACATTACTCCAACCTATGTGACAGGTTGTGCTCAAACAGTTTTTATTGACAAATTTGTTGTAATGCTTTATCGCTGACACTTCATATTATTACTATATTTGAAGACGAAAATTTTATGGATGTGTTCAACTTTCTAAAAGGGATGAAATGATTGAGCGAAGAGAGGATACCATCAGATCATTGGTCCATGAACTAAAATCTGACCGTTTGGGAGAGGGGAGGTGAGGGGAGGAACACAAAAATGGGAAAATATATTCTTCCGTGGGTCTTTGATATTGTAAGTAAGAGTGCGCAAACTTAGATTCAGAAAATCTTCGCGCTTATAGACTGTTAGATATGCCGACCGAAGAGTTGGGTGCACCAGCAGCACGCAAATTTGATATTGAGGCATGGATGCCTGGTCGACGTGTGTTTGGTGAACTATCGAGTGCATCGAATTGCACCGATTTTCAAGCACGGCGTCTTGGTATTGCTTCAGATTCTCATTGATCATCAAGTCATATAAGTTCGTTTATAGGCAGTTTACAGTTTTATTTCTATCTTTTCAAGTTGGATAGCGATAATGTGTTTCTTCGAACAAGTAGGTTTATGCAACTATTAGAAATCGGCATTTTTGCTCCCCGCTGCATGGCGTAAACAAGCATTGTTTGAGATTTTCGCCTGATTGATCTCTGAGGAATTAAATCGGTTAGTTACTCAATCTGCTAATGGCCACTGCCAATAAAATTCAATAGTTCAATGAAAGAGAATGAATAAATTACTGGTAATGAATTATACATCATATTCTCCCATCTCAACGAACTCGTGTCAGACCATACTCAAAGATCTAACTTCATTGGAAATTTCATTTCGAATATTGAGCATCCAGTAAGTCGCAATGAATAACCGAAAGATGTTCACATTCTCAATAGGTGCCATTCTATCGTTGTAAGCATTTAAAATGATTTATAGAATGCCGAAAATTCGACCATATATGAAAATTATGCAATAAAGTACTCGAAATAAGCACTGTAACCCGTATGGGATGCAAATTGAGTTTATCGTAAGGGAACTGAAGATGCCTAAAATATGGAATGTCATCAGGATCAATAAAGACAATTGAATGAAGCAGGAGCAGTGCTTTCTTGNGGAATGTCATCAGGATCAATAAAGACTAGTTGTATTTTGTTGTATTTTATGGCTAAAATTGTTGTATTTTATGGCTAAAATTCTTTGAAGCATTTATAGATGTGAAATACATCGATGAGAGAGGGAACCGTAAATTTGTGCATACATGTAATGCCACTGCATTGGCTACATCGCGGGCAATTATTGCGCTTTTAGAGACTCATCAAAATGTAAGTTTTCGTCTTCTTTTGATTGATGCAACTCATCTATTTCAGTCCCATTCAATATTGTCTTCTTTGTTTGCTTTTCTCCTTCGATGCTTCTTATTTCTTTATGTATCTTTATGTATTTCTTTATGCATAGATGATCCGTGCAACTTGATTAATGCTTTTATATGGTCAAAGGTTAAATGCTTATATGAGCAATTCACGGCACAAAATGCTTCGAAAAGCGTGCTCATTCTATCGTTTGAAAATTCTGCTTCACTGGTTTCGGGGTTGCGTTTGAAGTGCCAATATTTTTCCTTTGTCTGTTATTTTTACCTACTGGAAAGTCCTAAGTCTGGTGCTCACCAGTAAATTAGTGTCTTATTTGCGATGAAACGTGCAAACTGGAGATAAAGAATGTAAAAGACCGAATAACTATTGGTGTTCATGCCATCTTATGGATTCTCCTTTTTTCAGGATCGGAAGGGATTACGAGAGCTCCCTATTGAATTACAAAAACGATTGGCGAAAAAGCGAGAAGCTCCATTGCGACTACAAACGGCTGCTCCCTTAAATCCTTATTGATCTGTTATTCCATTGTGAGCCGCTTATCATCTTATATATTGAAGGGTTCTTTCGTATGCGTTGAGATGCTTTCTCGATCTAGTTTCTCGATTACCGAAAGATGCAAAGAAAACACGGTCATCTATGCACTTTGACGAATAGATAGACTAAAGTCTAAGTCCGATAATGAATATGAAGAGGGATTTGTCCATTTATAAATCAGGCGAAAGCACTCTCGGACATTTTGAATGTAATGCTACGGATGCTTCTAATATGATAAACTCTAGGAGAGATAGGATGGACATGTCGCCCGTGATGGCGATAGCTCCATCCCATCGATACCTTCACTGTATGGTGGCAACGCTGCAACAACGATTTAACCCTTTTCAACTCTACAGTTTTGCTAGAACCGCATGAGTTCTTTCTTGAACTTCGGGGGGATCGCACACTGATTTTGAAATAACTTCCTAAATTCTTTTGTTCATCTGGCCTTACTTCTTTCAGACGTTCAATTTACCGCAAAAGGCCTATGATAAGAACAGTTGTTGCACTATTGCAGCTTCGCAATAATGTTTTTCTGATTTGTTATACTCGTAGTATGCCCAGCTGTGATATGCTTAATTCGCCGCTTCAGATTCTATTATGCTTCACCATCATAAAGCATTTTAGAGGTGGATTTTGGTAGGCGTGGCAGAGCTAATAGCAATTACCACTGGCGACGAATGGAGTTGAACTTGATTGAATTGAATAACATACCCAATACAAAGGTGCAAAAATTTGAAGACGATATAAGGAGGGATGCTTTACCTCACCTCTCCTTAGGTACATTAGAAGTAGACGATCAGCATGGCGCTCTTGTTCAGTAGACAGTTCCGCGATGATATCACTCATGCGGTTGTAGCCTAAGAACGGCGCGTCATCCGCTGGCTAGGCGGAGCATGGCGTGTGCCTTCCGCCATAACCTGGCCTAAGGGATCCAACAAAGGATAAAGAAGGAATAAGGGAGCAAAAAATGATGATTTCAGTACAATACCGGTTTTGAAGATGTAACGGTGGAATGTTGGCTTCGACCTAATTTTGAAATTTCTATCCGCTTGTCGACAATAAAACTATTCGATGATAGAAGCCTTTGTAAGACGTGTCATCTGCTTTCTATGTCGAAAGTCATTGCATTTCTGAATTGCCTAATACGAGAAAATTTCTCTGATTTTCGGATTTTTAGACATATAATGGGCTGTTAGAGACTATAGAGTGCTTCTCACGGATCTGTTATATTGTTTGGCGTTGAAGATTTCTTTCTCATTGGGATATTATAATCCTGGCTGCTTTTCGCTCACTTTTCAAGTTGCAAGCAGTTTACCTCAACACCGATAAACAGAAATATGAAGTTTCTGTCGCAGCCGAGCCAAAGTATTGCAGCTCAATATTATATGCTTCAACAAGAAAAAGATTTAGAGGTTAGTGACATTTCCAATTCATAAAGATTTTCGCAAGTAAATGATGAGGCTCATCAGTTAGACGTGGAATTCCTCTTTTTTTTTTATCACAGTTTTTACATGAAAGGTATTCTGATTTTAGTGCTGAGATGTTTGTCTGCTTATGCGCTGCTTTCACCTTAATAACAATGAGTGCTAGGATTGCCAAACTTGACAGGTGTGGTCCTTGTTGGAAATTTGACGGGTGTGGCCTTTGCCGGAAGTCAGTTTGCTAACACAATTTTTTCTTTTCCGTGGCCTTTCAGGTACATAAATGATATATAAAAACAGACTTTTCAGTTGTTAATTTGTCGTGCGGTTGTCTACGGAGGAAAGAGTCAACATGATTTTATACCTTTGTTTTTCTTTTGTGCGCTTAAAAGCTGCTAGATTATTTCTTTTGGAATTCAAGAGAACATTTCACCTCATTTTCATTAGGCGTTTTTTTCAGTTGTTTTATAATATTCACTAAATAATATATCTTGAAGTTTTGGTGGCATTCGATTGTCAACTGCAAATTATGTGTGAGCATCGAATGTTTTAANTTTTGGTGGCATTCGATTGTCAACTGCAAATTATGTGTCTGCGCATCGAATATTTTATTGACAGCGCTACAAAATATCTCATTATGAGGTGTTTTGCAAACATAAAAGGATACAATTGCAATATTTTATTGTAAATACGCATTCGATCTTTGCGTTAATTAATTTGTTGATATTCGATTATTGCAATTGTTTTTGCAAATAATATCCTCATTAAGTTACATTTCAGTTTGCTGAAGTGATCCGAACTATTGCGTATCGAAATATAGATAATTCACCTCAAAAACATTGCAGAAATGATCTTTGCAATAATCTCGGGATATATGCCGATGACGTGTTTGTCGTCAGATATATGAAATGAATTTATGGACGCGTCTTGTTTATCGCTTGAAATCACTAATAAAGGCGCTTCAACAATGAGTAATGAAGCATTTCAAACAGTACAAAGTATTGATCGATATTCCTATCATCGAACCAACTAAATTCTAAATTCTGACTAACAGGAAATGAAATTCACATTTTTGCTTGATTGATTCTTGTGTTTATCTAAATCTAAATTTTCGGCGGCATGACGGTTGCAGTTGCCATACAACCTGAATAGCTGTGAAATATGTTTCTTAATACCAATAGTCCATTTCAAATACCTACGAGTCGGGATGAAGCCAGTTTGATACGCTATCTAAGTGGAACACCAATCGTCTTGGAATGTAAAATAGCATAAGGTCAACCTATGATCCCCATTATACTCGTCAAATTTCATGCAACAAGCTGAAGGAGTTCATCTTTTAGAACTAACTGCAGCATAGAATTGTGCAAATAAATGCGTACAGATGAGAATTTTCATTGTGGATATCTGCGCAAAGCAAGCTTGCAGAAGAGAATAATAGATGAGTTTCATGTGGATGAATTCCTTCATCGGAGCGAATTCCGGACATATGTCGGGATGAATTCCTTTGTAATATGCTCGCATCTATTCGGTGACCTCGAAGGCTGGACGCGCATGAAACGATTGCATATTTGGGTGTTCGAGCGGAAAATATGGTACCTAATTAGGGAATGGACCGTTGTGAGTACACTAGGCGAACGATGATCATGCTGACGATATAGCAAAAGTGTTGAGCAGAGGAAGTTTCGAGTTCGAAACGACAAGCCACATTTTGAAATATAGCTGGACGACGCATCGAGAAGTGCTCAAGCAGGATACGGCGAGTTAAAAATTCCTATCGTCGTACTAAACAGTTTTATAAATTTGCAGTGGACGACAAAACGCAATCAACAGCAAATACGTAACCATTGTTTGATGGTGGGTGGGAGCAAATCCCAGCAGACGTGGGAGGAAGCCACAACCTTTTTTTTGCCGAGTGGAAACGCTACCGATCGAGTACCCCATCCCAAAACTGCACAATGCTTCATGATAAGTGGACGGCGAACAGCCATTGCTTACTTTCACAACTGTTGCATAATTTGCATAGTGGAACTGACCGCACCTGAGCAACAAGCAGTACCGAGTGAAAGTACCAGCAGCACCTCGCAAGGAAGGGCAGACGATCGATAGCTTGAGTGTTTCCTTACCGATTGTGTTTCCAACGGTCATGAAGCAATGATTATTTTGAGTCATCTCTGCTAAAGTTTGCAAATTCATAAGTTTTTGGGAACGCCGAACTGAATGTAATTCATTTCTGGCCTCATGAATTATCCTTTTCTTAAAATTATCCTTGATACGATATGGCCACCCTATGCTACAGACTGTATATAGCAAATTTCAGAACTGCTTCACAGCTTTCAACACAAGTAGCGGACGGAAATATGCACGGAGGCAATGAAAAATTGCTATGATATGCTTGCTTAGTGCAAGTAGACTTCAATTTGATATGCAAACTGATGAAGATAAGAGCTTCGGTGTTTGACCTCAACTTAAAGCTGTCAATGATTGGCAGTTGACAGCAAGTGAATATGTGAATAGGCTTACTAACGGTAAGTGAACATTGGAATATAAGCAGATAAGTTGATGAATTTGCAGCGGCGGTTATGATAGCACATAACGCTTTCTTTTCTTGTCGTTAATGCCCGCAGAACTTCGTACATATAATGGAGAGAATGCTTGCCTTTCAGATGTTGAAGCATTGCCACGGTGATATTCGTATCTATGAGAGGAGGCCGACAGAGATCAGGCCGACAGAATGCTATGGGATTGCTGGTCTTCAAGCACTGCCGTATCTTCTCAGCACAAGCGATCTGCACAATCTTATTTGTCTGTATGGGGGTATGGAAGGATGCGGTCCTTGCGCTCTGCAGATTTTTTCTTTGTGTTGCATCAAATGTCTTCACGAGAGAAGAAACTCGTACACAAGCGTTGAGCAGTTGTGGTACAACGTGAAATGAGCTGGAGTTCACCCTCCCTAGCGTTGGCTCATGAAGAAGAATGAAGGGCATTTGAAGATATGAGATCCCGGACAAAATTTCCAGTCTAGCACTTCTGAATACTAGAGCTGGGCTTCCTCATTGATCGTTGTTCCACTTTCGAGAATCTCAGGAAAGAAGAAAATTGCTAGGATTGCCATCTCACAATTTATATCAAGGTGAGAAGTGCTGAACATGAAAGGAGAAGGGATGAGGCGGATGCACTGAGCAATTCCTGCCACATAGTTGAATGCTTACATCGCGTTCACCGAATGTTTCTATGATTAAACATCAACGATTGTGAACATTCGATCAACATATTGCAACACTTCGTTCTTCTGCAAATTGTCTTACCATAAATATACCTTTCCGAAGAGGAGGTGTCAAGAACTTAGCAATAGCCATTCTCTCGATGCCTCTCAAAATATTGTCGCGTTGGATTCTTGCAATTGGAAGAGTGAATACTCGGTTAAAAGAGCACAGCGTATGGTGAAATAATTCAATGGGGCTCAAAGCACTGACCACTAAGCATTCGTCATTCGTATACTAGCTTGCANATTCAATGGGGCTCAAAGCACTGACCGTATACTAGCTTGCGAATATGAATTACACAGCGATTATAGATAGTCAAGAGGAGTGGTGCTGAAGGGTTTCTCATTCCAAGAGGCACTGAAGAGATGATGGATGCATCGATGCTTGTGACTTAGAATTATTTGTATGTTTATTGCGCAAAGCAATAATGCGATGTAAATGTTGACGACATGTTAGGCCTGAATTAAACAATGTTGCTGAAATCGTCCAAAGGAAATCGTGGACTGATCGAAGTCAATTCTGCCGTATCCGATCGTGGCGTATCGTTGGCGATCTATAAAACGAATCGTAAACTGTCTAGAACAATTGGCGATAGTTACTTTTTCGTCGTGCATAACAACTTGTAATGTTTGAGAACATCAGTGATATTACTTGAATTTTTGTGCGATAATATTAGCTGCTATATGTTCTATGGATCTAAGTGAATCAAAATATTGGAGTGATTTTTGAAAAAAATATGTGTGGTCCTCAGGTTCTGACTTTTCACTGTTGAAATTTTATGTTGTTTTATTCAATTCAACCTTTCAACCCCATAAGCGACCATCAATCTCCTTAAAAGTACTCATAAAAAACTTTAACTCCAAAATAAGGGCGTGGATCAATTTCGTCATTAAGGCTCAGAACATTTTAGATCCTTAGATTCGGGATCTTGTTAGCCTCAGAAGAGGTTTTTCAAAGTCGATATTAGCTAGTATCCTGAAAGAACATAAAGACTAACTGAATTCAGGCTAGGACGATGTCGAATGTAATTGAGGAGTACATCGGTGAGGGTGTTAGTTCGAGGCCTTGAGGATACCACATCATGAACTGCCGATGAAAACGCTTCGAGTATATGCTCACGTTCGGTAACGGTTCTGAGTCGCGATCGCCATGTTGATAGCAACATTGACCATTCGCTTGCGATGATCAAACAACATGCCGATTCAACTTTCGCCCTTTCCTGAATCTTATTTTTCATTTGAAATTTAACTAATGAGTTCATGATGGAAATGCTCTGCCATATCATGGTGTCGCCTTCATTCACTTATTCAATTCCCAAGCTGGCACATAGTTAACGTCCAGAATTTCCCTTTCTCGCTACGGTTAATTCCTACCATGGATTCCGACATGGATCCATCATATTTTTCCTTGTTTTTGAGGTCAGACATCTAGCGCAGTGGCGCAAATGGCAAAGTGTGCCAAGGTTGATATTATCGTCGGCCACTGAATTTATCTCGAAACTGATTTGCTACCTGCAAGGGATACCTTCAGAAGATGCCAGAAAAGTCCCTATTCAAAACTCGTGTGGGAAAGCGAAACACTTGCAAAAGAGATCGACATTCTGTTTCTTAGAATAAAGTAGGAGTAAAACGTACTTTGCGAGTTTCGACAAGAAAATGAAAGAAGTCAGTGAGTAAACGATTCTTCAATTTTCTCAATTTTTGCTTATTTCCTCTTCCAAATGGCACTTAAAGGATATATAGGCAATGCCAAAAAGGGTTTGAAGGATATATACAGTTCGAGGAAAGAGTGAATGTCCTCTCATAGTCAACCTCCTTCCTCAGCTTTCGAAACACTGCCTTTGGTTGATAGCGTCTATCTTGATCAGGAACATTGAAGCTCGCACTTGGATATCTTGACACAGTTAAAAATGACCGTTTGATTCCGATTCTGTATTCCAAATTTGGAGGTAATGCTTGAGCCCTTCTCATTTACCTATTTCTTCCTGTGCCAATTCATATCTTTTTCTATCACGTCACTTTATTTCAACAGCAAAAGTGCCAACAAGGCACCAAATAACATATGGTCAAATAAAATACCCAATAGTGTAATACGACGAAATCCATGTACCTCTACTAACTGAAATATGAAAAAAAGGGAGGTATAATTGAGCACGCTTCTTAGTTTTCCTAAATCGTCGAAGTTTTAGCCGAAAAGCGGATGATTTTTTTGCGGATCAGAATGAGGCATTAACGAACATTCATTGAGAGATATTTCCTACGTCTTGCAGAGCTGTCGGTTGCAAGCCAAGAATAATCGGCGATATGCTCACGAAGACATCGCTCGCTGTGTCTCACCTCCTGCAAATATCCAACAAGCTCTCTTAATCAGGTCATTTGTAAGCATAAGAAGTTGATACTCAAAGGAACCTACTGCCACAAATTCGTCAATGAATTCATAGTAGTACTCGCTGGAAGATGTAACTTCAAAACCACCTTCTGAATCCTTTCCTTAAATAGCTTTCTTTGTGGTGCACGTAAAAATGAGCAATTCACCTGCTCCGTTTCAAATCTGTTGACTGCACATTCCACTTCCGCTATGATAAGATCGATCATCATGCGATCACCATCGTCCATAGAAGGCCGTTTTTCCACTTCTTTAGCACTTCTCGGTGAGGCAACATCAGAAAGCCATCGAAGCATCGTCGAATGGTTCCTAGAATTCGTTTCCACCGCTGTGAGGAAATAGGTTCATTGCTAATGGAATTACCGCCTCGGGCTAAATTGCGATTATAAGAGAAGGAAATATAAAACGAATGAGTTGGAGTGATATAGACGCCAATGAATCATTATTGTTCAAGAAATAAAAAATCTTCCAAAGTTCGGAGAAACCAAAACTCCTATATGAATCAAAAAACTAAATCAATCAGCAACTCGATATCGAGACATCAGCAACTAAAGATTAAGATGAAATCGAGTAACGATGATAAAATTTCACGGAAGAATATGAAGGAACAAAGGCCTTCTTGATAAAAGTATTGAGGCTCAATGTTCGGTAAGAAACCTGTGTAATAGAGTGCGAACATAACATCGTTAAATCTTCGTTAATGTCAACGAAAGCAAGGCAAAGTTGACATGGAAGGATGAGTAAAATGAACACAATTATATAAGATCTAATAAAGAGGTTTTCATTATTGATTGCTCAGAAGGCTTTATGAAAAGTTTGCGAGTGACTACAAAAAATACATAACTTGACCGCTGTTTTCTGCGGAGTACACTTATTTAGGAATGAGAAAGAACGAAACAGCTTATCGGCTTATCCAATTTGTTTCCTCAGTAAAATCATTGCTGTAACACTCATTCTTTTTGAGTCGCTTTCATTAGTCTCTTTCCTGGCCGTTGTAATGATAATCGAAGAAAGCCACGAATCAAACAACAGATTGCATACCGTTTCAATGGGGGCTCGTTATCAACACAAAAACTTTCGTAAGAAAATGATATCTATTGAAGAGAGCTTCCTGAAGCCATAATGATTTATAAGCTTCACCGTTTTCAATATTGTAACGTCGTCAACAGATAACTGAGTAATTAGCTCTTTAAACGAGCGTGTCTGACCATTGCGGACAAATATTGCATTGACATACTTTGGGCACTTAGAGTGAATCCCATCAAGGCAACAAGGAAGCTTCACTCATCTGGCTGCCTCCTCTCACTCCAGAAAAACATCCATAATCGAAGACTAGAGAAGTAGCCTTTGGGGGAGTCTTTCCTTTTGAATCCATGTAAGGAAGAGAATAGAGCGGTGGAAGAGGTGAAGAGGTCAAAAGATCCACAAAACGTTATATATAAAGAATTACGTCAATAGTTGGCTCAAAGAAGTCTTCGTTGTGATGGTGTTTCTATCAGCTGAGAGTGCATATTCTAGTACTTTCAATGCTACTCAGTCATTATACAAGTTTAGCGGGATATCTTACATAGTAAGTTCAATTTCTATACATGAATAGTGTTGGCAACAAGCGTATTGACAATATCGCGCAAGATGTCAACAACAAAGGGAAACACTGATAAACTCTGAGGAGGATAGGGGAAAAATCACTCGGAAGTAGGACGGAATCGTCCACCGGTAACCACTGCCTGACTCTATCATGAAGTGACATTTCTGAAAAAATAGTTCTTTATTATTGTCCACTTGGTGGATGTTAATAAATCGTTTGATGCACCCTGTTAGACGTAGTGGCTATGCACATCAGCAGGTATTCTCAATATGTGCGAATATCCACCACGACTAACACCTGTAGTGCAAAAGCTTATATGGTGTTAGACCTGCTTGCTCGGCGCAAATGTCACATAACGTGGAGATCATAGAATGCAAACTGAATTTCTCATATGAATGAATGTCGGAAAAATGCGAGCGAAATCTTCACTAGCTGGGCGAAAAATCTGCGAATTATTTTATTCCTCAGAAGTTTATTAGAACAGAACAGCCTAGATGGGAAGATATGCACTGGCATCATAACTTCTGTTCATTGATCATGCGAATACGTTACTGGTGGATGTCAACTTACGACAGGTGTCCTTAATTCGCAAAAATAGCTATTTATCTTCAGCGAACGACTCACACTCTCGCTAAGTGAGAGTCGTGTCACGGCGCGGAGGCTTGAGCAGTGTCAGTAGGCAGTGTTGCCAACTTCTCGCCAGAGATGTTAGACTAGAACTAAGACTTACAAAACCGCTTTTTGCAGGATCCTTTGGGCGAGGTTTTTCGGATGGCAGAAGGCGTACGTCATCGTCCGCTTAGCCAACGGATGATTTGCCATCCTTAGGCTAACATCACATGAAGAATCGTGCCGAATATCTTCGCAGAGCTGTTTACTGTTGCGAGGAGAGCACAATAATATTCGACTTCTAAGCCTAAGTCTAAGAAAGATTTACATAGAGGAGATTCATACTGCTAGATATGTTGTTATTCTTTCGTTAAAATCCTTAGCTACAAAGATTATCAGTGATGAAGAATGAAATGGATGAATTAGATGAAAAGGTTTGAGCAATCTTTATTGCATTCAACAAATTCTTGCATAAAGATTTTTGTAATGTATAAATGCTCTCATACAAATGAGTTCTCTCCTTCATAAGATACCATCTAAGAGAAATCATTCAATCGTTTTTGCGATATTGGCTGAAACGCCTTCAGAATATCTCTGATGAAAGTTCACCTAAAGTCAATAATTTTCACATAAATATCTCGGGAAATTGAGGTTTCTTTCTGGCAAAAGTTCTCTGAATACAGAAAAGGATGTCTTTTCCTTTGACACCTAATTAAATTAATCCACTTGATTCGTAGAATGCAATGCAGGCTGGATTGAATAAAGCCACATAATTCGTGGTCAATGCTTAATAAAAGACAATCTCTTCGAATCTCAGCTCAAAAAATATGGCACACCATCCATATAGAGACGGTTCATCAATTGAATCGGTTAAAAGCATTGCACAAACTCTCTGTTATGATTCCATCATTATCATTTTCTTAGAACCGTAAAAAGTTTCTCCTTTCCAGTTCATCCACTTCGTTCTCCAACCTTCTCTTCGATTTGCATTTCACGTATTTCTTTAAATGTACATGATTTTGTGCAAAAGAAACTAACTACTTATCATAATCGATTATATTTTAGTGCAGCAAAAATGCGCCTAGTTGGCAACAACGATACCTTCGAGTCTCCATTGCATTTGTCGAAATTTTCTTTAAATCCAGGAGTTATGATGACCATCAAAAACATTCATTTTTTTGGCGTTTCCGACAAATTTCTTTTGTTTGAGTGTATGTTGACGTATATACGGTGATGGATATATTTGTGTTTGCACTTGTTCTTGCATCGGCCTCATCCATAGTTTCACCCCGTAAAAACGAGAACAGCAACGTGCAATCGACGGAAGAGGTGAAGGAGGAGAACGACAAGGCTATGAAAGTAAAATTGACGAGGTGATCGGCCCTTTGATTCCATTTTCATTCCAGTCATTTATTTTAGATATTCATTGGTGGCGCTTGCTGGCGTGACTCTTTAAGCAGAAATCTGTAGAGGTGAATTCGTCAGTATAGTTTTGGATAGTGATTAAATCGATAAAAAAGTAAGCGAGTTCTGATATCACACATCACAGCTTATTAACATTCACCAAACCGAGAATTAAGCAAAGCACATACAGATTAACCGTAGATATTGCAAGAAAACAACGGAATATGATGCATACGTTTAACAACTGAATTTGAGTAACTATGCTACGGGAATGGAAAGTTGTTTTCAGTTGTCGAGACAATGCAACAATTGCTAGCCGTCATCATTGTACTTGTTCAAAGGCGAAGTCAAGCTGAAATGCTATCAGAAGAGAGCATATTTTCAAAAAGAAACCTGCTTGGCTTGACCAGTACGTGTTACCTCGGCAATAAACAGCTCAATCAAGGCGATTTAATTAAATATAAAGGAATGGTCGGAAGCTTTCCATTATCCTACGGAATAAGTTTACATCACTACCGTGAGCTTTACTACCATTGAATATGCTAACAGCAGACAAGTTTAAGGACTTGTGCATATTTCTATCAAAAGTGCCAAAAAGATCTGTTGCGGCTAATCTTGGCTCCCATACATCACACTATTTTATCTTCTTGGCATTCTGGGCTCGATAGACTTGTATCTGCAAAAATCACTCATTTACACATTGGCCAAGTGCTTCATATAATATATATGCCTCCAGTCCTCACTGAGAAATGCGATGAAAAAGTGAAGCATATAACGAGGTAAAGAGTTTTCGCACTCAAGTCTTAGCACTCAAATTTTCGTGTGCAACTTTTTTTCTTAGTTTTACTTCTGATTCTATAACATGACTTTGACACTCGTGGCGAATCAGATTTACTTATTGAGAGGGGATAAAACAGTTCGCGTGGCACATATGATAAAAGAATGTGCTAATGAAGATACCGGCTATTCAAACGTGTGCATAATGGCCATCATAAAAAGAGCGTATGGTTTATTTGCGTAGACAGCGTTCGGAATATCATAGCCACTCATTTTTTACCATCTAAAGGAAGCTGCCTGAAATATAGGGGACTAGAGGGAGCTAAAGGGAATATAAGTGCTCTGCAATTTAACATAGGATGTTTTCGTGCCGTTGACAGCATGCGATTTCTATAAATCCAGCTTATTTAAAAACTTGGCGTAATGGCAACGTCTATTGGGAATGTGAAATTGGTGGGAAGGAACATTGGTAGGAAGGTGGGGAGGACGTGGGAAAGAGAGGTGCGCTTCACATGAGGCTCTGGGAATTTAATGAGTTCCATGATGAGCCATCTTCCACGCATGAAATCCAACGAACTCCAGTAACGCGATTTTTTTCATTCTGCACTCTGGTCCCTAATATTTGTCGGCATTTATCACCACTTACTAGTGTTGTTTTTTCTTTCGATCTGATTCGCCTCTCATCGGAGAAACTCATTTCGTTGGCGAATGGCGGACTCGGCCATAAAATAAATTCCCTTGTGCATTCCACATGTTTGTGAAAAACAAACAGAGAGTTTTAAGCGCTCTACAGTGAGTTATTTTGAGCAGAAGCGGAAGCTCAAATTTTAAGAATTGGCTGCAGTTGATAAGTACCTTCAAACTAGATCATTTAGGTTAGAAACAAAAGCTTTGAGAGTCGCGAAAAGGAGCTGCAACAATATTCCACTCAAAAACTTAGCATTGTGCTAAGGAACCACATCACAAGAAATCAGCATTATTGGAATCAAAGACATAGAAGCAATTAGTCAATAAGAAAGGAATAAACTCATGGAGATACACACAATGAGTGGTTGAATTTTAATGATCCTTTGCCATAGGCGTTTAATTTTATATTGCTTCAAACAGCTTGGAATGTTCGCCGAAATGAAGCTTTCACACTGATTGCTATATAAATAGCGAGAGGTTTGTGGATTACAATAGAAATGAAGAAGATCAAGTTATAGTAATTATAAGGAAAGATGGGTGAGAGGTGCCTCTGCGAATCGGTCTATCAATACCGCTACAATGCAAAGGATATTTTCAAAAATGGTTTATGCCAGATTTCATTGCGCAGTGACCGTTAACGGACTATCACCTAAGTGAGAGCAGCAAAAGCAAATGCGTTTCTCCATTCTCATTCCCGCAACCGTTCGTATTCACTATCGGTGTACGCATGGAATGCTAGCAAAAATCTTGTCGTTTTCTCTATCACAAACTAATTTTGCTTTATAATCATCGACAGAATTCAACGTAAAGGTGGGCACATACCCTCTGACTAAAGTGGATGCATTTCACTCGATACTCTTATAAATCTAGTCCTCAAATGAGGTATTTAAAGTTGTGCACAAAAATCTAACCACTTTTTTTGGGGTGGAAAGGATGATAAGAGGCAGGTAAGAGGAAGGACCGATGTATATCGGAAGGCATAATCATTAGGTCTTCGCACCTCATATGTCAATGGCTTTTTAGTGACTTAATTTCGCTTTTTTTTCATTTCAACGTTTTTGTATTCTTCTTCACTTCCATTTTGGCGTTGCCTTTCCAAATTCCATGCTCTTANTTTAGTGACTTAATTTCGCTTTTTTTCATTTCAACGCTTTTGTATTCTTCTTCGCTTCCATTTTGGCGTTGCCTTTCAAATTCCATGCTCTTGCGAAAAATGCTCCCTAAATTGTACAACTATATGGAGTTCGGAGCCTCAGCAGAGTTATATGATACTCCTAATAACCGCAAGTATTTCGAGTAAAAAGCTATTATTTGAGGCATGTAAAGAAACGTTGTGGAATGGAAAGCGTGTGATGAATCGCTTCGGCGATTACGACATTATCTGCGGATGACTTTTCATTGAAGTAATACACGTCAACATCACTATAGCAACAGCGAACATTCGTTCAGCTTAAAAACAGAGTAACAGCTCATGCCGGATAAATCAGAACATCGTCACAACAATTACTTAAAAACTTTATATTGCTATGCTAATATTGATGATTAAGTGTAGGGATCATACCTCGGAAGTTTTATGAGGGAAGTCTCTTTATATGCGATTGCATAAAAAATAAATATAACACCGTTAACAAGAAAGTCTACTTCGAAACGTTGATCCTTTATTGAATACGTTTATAGGAAATATTTAAAAGATTCGCAGAGGTTTCCATATAAAGGATTTATTTTTGGAACACCTCAGAGTGGTCGTTTTTCACATTAACATCAGAAAGTGGTGTGAACACAATTTTGTAATGAATATACTCTCTATGTGAATCTCGTGAGTTGTGTTATATTATGAACGAACTTATCAAAGACATTTAAGTCAATTTATTTGTCGAAGGCATCAAATCGGAAATAAGATAAACACATGAAAATTCATCACTATTGCCTAGTGATGCAATTCAAATAACCAAAAAAAAAATTTAGCCTTCTATACCTAAATATTAGTGATATTAATAATTTTTGCATTAGTTATCATGGATTGTTCATTTTCATTTGACGCAAATTTTATGGAATAGTTGAAAGAAATTGTCAGATAAGACGACTGACTCAATTTCACATTTCCTTTGAAGATTATTTATAAGTGAATTGCTCTCTCTGTAAATGCTCTTTCGCTGCATTTATCTTTTTCTTAATCCAATCTCGCATCGAGAATGAAACTACTCATGCGATATATACTCAAATGGTGATGGTATTATCAATCACAGACTGAATATTACTCCATAAATCCGCACGATTCGAACACATCAAAATTCAAAATGGAAGGCGTCTGCTGAATGAATTCGATAGCTATATTGATCCTATAATAACGACACGAATTCAGAACAAATTTAGACTGGTTCACCTCGTTCTTTGACATTAAACAGATAACTAAATGAGTATGCTTAAATTTTCTGCTTGTCGTTTCGAGAGCGAATGCAAAAAATCCTTTAAGTTTTGAAGAGTTACCCGGCTGCAAATCTTCGTTTATTTGTCGGCGAGTATGAGCGTGAATCGACGTCATTTGTTCTCTGCAAGTTAAATCATTGCTTAATTTGCTATTTTTGGATGGAATGGCTGCATTTGAGCATTGCTAATTGCATCTTCCCTTATTAGGAGCATCACAAAGTTCTTCTTTCAAATGCCCAAAATGGAATGTCCTCTGCCATCGATTGCAATTGTTGCAACGATTTCGCACTTCTAAAATGTGTTGAACGGCAACACTGCTCACATTGATGCGAAATCTAATAGAATTGCATTATCAGCATGATTTTGGTGCACATTAAGCAATAATAGAAATAACGAGTGCGCCTCATGGCAACATTCATTTGCTTAAAATCACACCTTTATAACAACAGTAATGACATAAAATTTGTTTAGCCATTCGAATTTGCTACAACTCTATGCAACATTATCCCAAAACAGTCGAATATATTCTATTGCGCCAAAGTTCGGAGAATGTTTCATCGACATCATTAGGAATGAATTCATTATTGCTTCATGCTGTTCGGTGCGAAAACTTGATGTTACCTGCTAAATGTGTTCTTGTGCGCACTGAAATGCATCAAAAGAAATGTTGAAATTCGCTTCCAAGGAAGAAAACATGAGTGCATTTGACACCTTGTGTCGATGTGGATGCTGTGCTCTGCCATCGCTATAGATTCCTCTTTATCGGTCAGCCATCGAATTTCTCGGTCATTGGATTTTTTTTTTTGTGTAGAGGTGTCAGAAGCATTTGGCAACAGCCATCCAGACCCTTCTTTCAATAGACATCCTGCTGTTTTTCTTACTGAGCAATGCTTCATCTGGCCCATTACTACGTAAGCAACTTCTAGAATCCCTTGTCACTTCAGCCTTGTCTACAACTGGTTTTGGCGTCCAATTATCTAATTTTCAATACATATTCATGTAGGCACAAATTTTCTACCTGTGTGCGTGAATTTCCTCAAAAAGATGTTGCTGGCAAGTATTGTAATGGAATAATACCAACTGAGGTAAGAAGGCAGTCAAATTTTGTGATAGGAAAATAGATCGATAGAAACTTTCTGAAAGAGGAAATCTACGCTGTTGCTAGAATATTGGACAAAAGACAAAGCACGGTTTTCCTCACATAGGATCCCAATAATATAATTATTCATAAGCAACCATAATACCGTTTCCTTCTTATTGCTGCTCCATTCAACACATACTTTTCTGTTGCGGATTCATAAGAATGCATTCAACCAAACGTGAAACAATAGTAGCACGAAATTGCGCAGAAATATCACCAATCCAATTTTAACCATACGAAGGAAACAATTCGACAACGATGAGACCACCAGAGAATATTTTCTGAGCTCTTTTTGCAATTAACAATTGATGTGAATACAAGAGCATAATACTCATGTATGTTTTGCTTGTAGGCATCTGCTCATTATGTGTTGTTAGTCCACAAAAATGTTTAGCAATAAAACTTGATGAGAGGTGATTTCCACCACAATATGTATGCCCTTCACAAATAGATTGCTTCATTTCATTGGCGATAACATTACTGATTTGTGCAATATGCAGTAAAACTTGTGACAAAACAGATGTATCATCGCAATGCATTCAGCGAGCACTTGCCCAAACATTAGTCGTAGAAAAGTTGAAATTCAAGCTAAAATCACTCAACCATAAATTCATAAGAAATGCTCATCTTTGCTCATTTCTGCACTTTATCCTATATATTTCATTATGAAATTATGCATTCACTTTGAACGCATTCATCCGCAATAACACTTCCTCTTTCCATAAGCTTTCGCTGAAATTGATGTGATTATTTATTGCCTTGAATTAACTGCATTATGTATTTGTGTTCATAATCGTTTGAATAGATGGAGTTTTATTACATTAATATTAATTTGGCGATTATGAAGACAATTGTACACTACGCTTAATTTTAGTTCAGAAATTGGAGGTGGCGCACAAGATAGCGGAAGTTGTAGAGACGTGAGCTGTTGAGCTGACAAAAAAGTGTAGAGTGATGACAGCAATTCTGATGTGCAATCCTAAGTTGTTGAATGATGTATTCAATTGCTATAGGCATGAATTACACAATTCAAAATGAACGTCAGAATCTACAAAAAAAACTCAACAATGATTATTTTTGTTGCGGGTCATTGCGCTTCTAGTGCGTGAAAATGACTCTTTGCAAAGATCGAGGGAATGAAGCGTTTGTCGTTGTAAATTTCAATTTGCGCAAATGGATCACTGATTGGTGAGGTGAGCTCAGACCACCATTCAGAAGCAATTCAAATGAGAGAAATTCTTAATTAACACGTTTCAACTGAAAAATGCATAGGAGAATAGAAGCTTGGCGGGATACTACGTTCAGAGCACGAAATCTTCCTTCAGGTGAATAAAGCTGCCGACAAAAATCAGTTGGAACCTTGCAGTACACACGGATTTGATAGACGTTTTTGTAGGACGTAGCAAACCTTCTCATCTGATGGCAATCTGGATGATCCTGAAAAATGGCAGAAATATTAAAATGAAGCTGATGCTCAGAATCTGTAGCACTAAGTTCCTTAAGAAATGGGAGGCCCCCAGCGAGTCGCAGAAAACAGCGTGTTCGGAGTTGTTACTTACATGCAGTTGCTGCTTAAACAAAGTTCACATCTGTAGTATTCGTGAATTGAGATGAGGATTTTTCTTGAAGATTGGATGGATTTTTCGTGTCATTCAAATGTTTACGTAATTTGCTTTCTTAAGAACATTGTATAAAAGCAGAAACGGTAGATAAAAATAAAAGGGACGAATATGGCTTGCCGAGAAATCAAGAAAGGGGGGGGGGAGGAAGGTATGGATGAGAAAAGAGCAGTGGGAAAAACATGAAGAATGTGGAATATCCGATCGAGTCGCACTGTCATAGTGCATACTGCACCATCCTAAAATGTCACGACTTGTGAAGGTCGTGAATTCAAGAGGGAATTGTTAGGCTCTTCTGCGATAGTCGAATTGATAATAAGCTAGATAACGGTTTCCATGGATTATCGGAGAAGTTCACTCTTTTGGTTCATTGGATCGAACCATGCTGGATATCTCATTTTCTTCACATTGCAGTGGCAGCTTGTCCATGCAAGTGGAAAATTTGGGAGGCTGAGCAACTAAATGACAAACTATGTTATGCGGGGGGCGAATTTCCGCTGGCTTGAATTGCGAAAGTCATTTCAAAATAGCGGAAACGATCGAATGATATGCGGATAGGTATGGTAGCTGTTAATGCTACATGTGAAATTCGAAAAATTTTAGGACTCCCACTCTCGGTTGTTTGCCGATAACGTTCTTAAGAATGCAGTCGCCCCCATTCTTGTGCTAAAAAGGGTATATCATCTTTTCTTTTCATTTTAAGGTAACGCCCCGCCAGGTATAATCCGAGGAGAATTTTTCTCGGTCTTCTTTAAACTCCTATAAGCCCGCAGTTTTTTTTCTTCGAAAATGTGCATATAATAAACCCAAATTGCTTTATAATGAGCCCTTCACTGTTTCACTTCAATCTATGTATATTGATCGCTCGTATGGATGCTTATGGCAAATATTGAAAAGCCCAAAGATGTGATATTTGTTGCATTTTCTTCACTCCAAAAAACATCAGAAGACTAAGCTCAATTAATCCTCCAGCGTCCATCTACGTATAGCAATACTTCCAATCGGCCGTTCCAAAGTCAACAAAGTAATATCCTTCAGTGGTTCTCATCTGTGGCTATCAAATGCTACCAAGTGTTGAATTACTTAGTTGCCATTGGAACATCAAAATATCCTCTTCGGCATGCGATCGCTGTTCTCTTTTATTGCCCGAGGCACTCAGTTCCTAAATTGAACCCTATAAATATCGTATACATTTCACATCAGTCACCAAAATTTCGGACGAATATTCCCGCATCCAATGTAGTATTTGTCATTGAAGGTTACATATAACCACAATTTAACTGCATGAATAAGTGCTGTGCCTGTTAATAAAGCCGCTTCGTTTTCGAGCATGATTGACTGCAGTTGGCATCCAGTAGATTGTTTTAGATTTCTTTATACAAAGGTATTCCCTGTGTGTTAATCCAGGGAGGTTATCACATTCAGAGGGCTATATTATCCTTTCCATCCAATCTTCAAGAAACTGACAGTTTGTTTTCTCGAGACTTTGGGTTGGTCAATTCGCCCACTGTTTCTTTTCGACAGGGGTTTATAGAACAAGTAATCATATGCGAGGTTTCGATAGAAACACTGGCTAATATGTGAAGCATAAATAACTGAAAGAAGACAAGTGATAGAATGGAGTTGAATGTACCAAGGAACCTATGGTGTAGATGATATGTTGACATGAAGTGCTCAGAATGCAATCGGTGGAAACGGGTTGCGTGCAGTATTGGAAAAACAGCGGAAACTATTTGGGCTTAAATGGTTAGGGACAGACGAATGATTCGCTCAAGGAACTGTCCATTGAAATGAGCTCAACAAATACCAGTGAGAAGGAAGAAGGAGAAAGAGTCGCACTCACTTCACGAACTCAGGAGAATGATGTAGTGAAGAAGTAACGGGATGGAAATTTGCTTCCTTAGAAAACTGAGACACTTTTGAGGGGTCTGCAAGGATCGCACTAACGTCTATTAGGCTATAACTCCACAACTGAAACTGTTTTCTACAAGATAATCAAATCTCCCTTATGTTGGTAGCATGGATGGCTGCGCTTGTTTCATGAGACGGAAATTCATTGTGTTGAATCAGGATGATTGTAGCAGCTAAATGGTGCCTTCTCTGTAATGCATAAGATCGCACTTTTCAATGTCAGGACGCAAGCGATCAGACTTCTCTCCTTAACTCGTTCTTGGTGGAATACTCTTTTTGGAAAGTAATGTTTGTGTTTCCATTCCCATTCTTTTAGNTCCTTAACTCGTTCTTGGTGGAATACTCTTTTTGGAAAGTAATGTTTGCGTTCCCATTCCCATTTTTTACAATAGATTATGTAATGCTGGAATTTTCCCTCGAAACTTAATTTCAGCTGGGGGCAGTCATGAAAGACGTTTTATTTGGAATTGAACGGACGCTGCTCATTGTAACCTACCTCAGATAATGTCTTAAGTAGCTGGCACTAGTATCATTAGATCGTTCATGCATTCATCAAGATTTAGGATTATTTGAGGTCCCTCATTATGCGGCATTCATGCCATGTAGATTAACTCTTCAAGGATACCATTGCACTCAAAATATAATCACCACCATATGGCTCCCATATTCTATCCGTTAGCTGTCTATAGTGATCTTCGTTAAACTGCAATCGAATTGCTCAGAAGAGACTTTATCGAGTTTCACAACGAAAGAAAAGATGGTGCTACACAAGTCATGAACGCGTTCAAATCAGCTGGAGTGGAGTATATGGAAGTCCAGATCGAGCGAAGCTAGCAACTATAATAAGTTCAGAGAGTGCTTGCATCATTTTGCTGCAAGGTCATATGCCAGCACTTCTGTCGTCATCATTCCTCGTTATTCTCTTGTTTGCAATGAAGTCAATGGTGATATTAACATTTTAGCACATTCAATGGAGTAATGCTGTCACAACTTTGTTAGTACAATTGCTCAAATACTTCCTATCTCAACAAGCGATAACGCTGTAGCATTGTAGAGGTCGCTTTTAGATGTGAATGCATTTGCACATGCACTGAATTTCTAAATGCCATATTCCAAAGTTCACTTAATTCGTTTAAATGAATTCTATCGGTTGCTATGTGATAGAGGCGTTGAACTTTTTAAATTGTATTAGAGGAATACATCACACCAATAGCATATGCTTGACTTATCACAATTGAGTTTAATGCGATATTCGCAAGGTTGTTTCTCCTCTTTTAAGCCATCTTAACTTTATGATTAAAATTGTAGTGGTCGGACATGTTGAACTGGTTACTAGTCATACAAAGATGTGCATTTTTCATTTCCATAGGTATTATTCTATTTTTCGATGTTCGATATAGGTTATAATGGAAAATTTATTGCAACTGTAAGGGATTATAGCTTTTCATTTTTAATTGTTGAGTTAGATTTTTTTCCTCATCAACACCCATCAACATTCAACCAGATATCCTGAAATACTACATAGGTACAGATCTTAGCAAATGCGATCAGAAAATTGAGTGGGTCCGAGAACTACGAAGGTGACTTGTCCAAATGTGGTCGCGTCATGCGTGCTCCTATGTAAAAGATTTGGATATGACCGATCCATATTTTTCGACCACCTATTTTTGCTTCATTTTTAAGCGCCTTCATGCACCTTCACCCATGTTTGCCGTTCAATACCTCGTGAAAAGACTTCAGCTCGTGACATCATGAAAAGCAAAAGAAAGGCAAGTTCCTAAGTTTAGGAAAGAACGTAAAGTTCGCATTTCAGTAGCAGAAGTGATGTATTCTTCGGCATTGATGACGGTTGAAGTGCAGCCCCAACGTTCATCTTTGCATTTGAGGCTAGCTGCTTGTTTAGCCTAAAGGAAAGGGCTATAATCGACTTTGAAAGACGATGTTGGCGCTTGTTCACCGCCGAGTGCGCACTCAAGTGTTCATATTGCAGCCAAAGTTCACTGAAAGAGTTTTCGGCCATTCAAATATAGAAAAGGATGTTTTTGGAGTATGGAAAATGTAGCTCTATTCTCCAGCACGCTTTCCACTTTACCTGCCAGGTGTGAGATAAAAATTCCTCATCTAATACAAATAACACTTTTGTTGGATAGCGTCGCTATGCTTGAGAAAAGTTTTTGTTCAGTATGGCGATGATTGGTGCTGTTGTTGTTGGTCATAGCTCTGTTTTAAAATTATTTCCGATCGTTACCAATTCGTTAGTTCATGGATATTATTGCGTGGAAGCCGTTTTCATTTTCGCCAGCGCAAATACGCAGCTTTGAATTGGTGTTAAATGTACTTCTTCAGTATTTTTCGTTTTTGAGAATTTACTGTCTCATTATGAATTGATGACCACGATGAATATGATAGATGACTGAAGATTAATAGTCGATAATCTCATCCATCACTTTCTTTGTTATCGCCAAATTCAAAAGAAGCTGTAGGAATTTGAAATGCAGGAAATTTGCTTGCATTCTGACGGATATTCTATATGTCTGTTAGTTCCGGTTTCTAGCAACCGACTTGCGCAGAAGGGCAAAAAGCAAACTATTCGTCGGAAGTTAGCAATGAACGATCAGCTAAATTTGGAGCTGAAGGCTTGATTTCGCTCATTGATTACTTCTTTTTCCTCAACTGATCGGTGAGGCAATTGCTCCAAACTCATCCTCTTTCAATTTCTGAATCAAACTTCTCTCTACCATTCGGTAATCGATTTGGTTCATTACCATTATCACTTATGCGTGAAAATGCCCACAATGACTAACATTCAATTAATTCCTCATTTAATTAGATTCCTTTCATGGAAACGAAGTTGACTAATGCTGCTTGAATTTATTTTCACTGATTATTCAAGTGTAGCACTTCAATAACTCAAACGAATCGATATGAGATTACTTGTTCTTTTTTTATTTTGCTCTTTTTTGCACGATCGAGGCTAATCTATTCTTTCGAATATTTCAAAAGAGAAAGTTTCAGATCGAATTCGAAAGCATAGATCACAATACAACGTTATTGATAACGATAACGCTTAGGGGTGATTACATTGATAAGGAATAATTCAAACTAGCATAGTAGGGAGATGGAAGAGAAGTGAAGCTGCTTGCATCTGAGAGGCGCTTCGAAACTATTTCCACGAATTTCGTGTGATATTGGCTCTCTTCGAGTAGTGGTTTTGTAATGTAATCGAATTCCACTCATTATCGTAAAATATGATAGGGAATGTTTATTCAATAGGTTTCAAGTGGCAATCACATACACCGATAGCAATAAACTATAAGAGGTAAAGATGATGTTATTGCTAACGTCGCAACAAAAGGATTTTAGTGAATTATAATACTTTCTGCTTCAGGGGAATTAATCTTCTCATTGATCGACTGACGACATTACCAATGTGACACATTTAGGAACTTAAGCGTTTAAAAAAGTTAGCATTGAAATTATTGTTGTATTCAGCAATTAAAAACGGCACTGATGAGAATAGCATTTCAACATAATTCCCTCAAGATTAAAACTTTTCATATCGTTATAGATGAACTAAGATTTATCAATTCATAGAGCCGCTATCAATTTTTTTGATATCGTCGTAAAACTTTGTTAATAGCATGAAAATCGCTAAAGGGATTGAAACGCTAAGTGAGGATCTTCGGTTCAAATCGAAACGATGTATAGATTATCGATTTCAATTCAAATGTTTATCATTTCTTAACATTACTAAAAAAATAGTAGACANTATCGATTTCAATTCAAATGTTTATCGTTTCTTAACATTACTAAAAAATAGTAGACGTCAGTTGCAATAAATATTCCTTGGTAGGTTTTCAAAAGAATATACGCCATATACGCCATTGCATTGAGCGATTTATGCTTCCGCTCGCGAAAAAGGTCAACGTGAAAAGAAGTCCATTTTTCAAATATCTCTACGAAATAGCGTTTAAAGTCATTAGTGTAAGCACGCATATGCGTGATCGTAGATCAGCATATTTGTGCCTTCTCAAGTTTCTCTCAACACTTTAGTGTGTTTCCTAGGTTTGAACTGTTAGGTGTATGCGGCGGTGCCTCAATTCAGGAACCGATCGAGTTGGTTCCGCTGTATCGGATATGCATGGCCGATTTCCCTCAGCTACAACCCATTTCAGATTTTTGATCCATGAAATTCGAAAGAGTTTATGGCTAACTGAATGAAGTTTGCATAGATTTAATAAGTCGTTGCGTGCACTTCAGAGCATTTTATATGGCATTTCGTTGAGAAATGACTGGAACAGAGTGGTCACACGGGTTGGCACGATTTACTTTTCTGTGACTCCTATCGTCAAATCATGCAGCATCGCAAAAGGCCATGAAACTATGAATTGTCCACTAGCAAATCATATTCCGAATCCATGTGATCGTCTCACGAAATCTTTTGCGAAAGAAATTTTAACACTTCGAACGCATATGTCTCCATCTAGAAATGGCTAAAATAACTTGAAGGTTGATGAGTAATCAATTATTAATGTTAAATGCACAAAAATTTCACGGCTTCTTTGCAATGGCTGCTTCATTCAAACTTTTAATTACACAAGCGCATAAATGCAAATATACTCACGAACTGAAACAAAAGAGCGCATGTGGATCTGACAATAATACGCTTTGCAAATTTTGTCACAATAATGCGCTCTGTGAATGCAAAATTGCTAATTTGAAAGCGTTTTGCATAAAGAATTGATAATTCCATTGTCACATAAATGTGCCATCGCATACGGTGATTTTTCAATAAATTACTATACTGCCTCTTGTGATGAATAAGTTTTTAGAAGCGCCTGTCGTAGCAGCTCATATAAAATATCTCCTCAATTATGTACATTTCTAATTGCTTTGCAATAATTCCATGAAACAGAAGAGATTCTAACAACGTGTTAACTGTTCAATCGATAGAAATTATGTTGACGCCTCGCAGAAAAGTCCTTCATTTTCTATTTCGTCAGAGGTTGTGCTCAAAACAGCAGTGTATCTGGAGGCATTCTTGCGTCACTGCAATCGTTCATCAGTCGTAAAACGTGCTAGCGATTATGATCCCTGGAAAGAGTTTGCAGCGCAATGCAGAACTGCTATTTGTCCATTGCATGATCAAAGGACCCGCCCTAGAGCAATACATCTTTCCATATGCCTTCAATATGTTTCACTCGTTGTTCCATCTCAAACGCGGCTGAAATGAAATTGCTTAATGTTGCCCTCGTAGCCGTGAAGCATTGCTAGTGCCAACAATGGATGGGATGAGAGTGTCAAGATTGCCCACTCTCGTCACCACAAGATATTTTGAGAGGAACTTGCTCAGGGCTACTCAAGATAATCTGGCGAGAACGTTTTGCATCTTTAGCTTTTTGCAACGTTTTGCATGCATGATTGTGTCGTTTTGTCTTTTCAAGGTAATCAAGAATGCCTGGACACGCATAGGGTTCACACTTTATTAAAGCGTGTTTTGTGTGTTGTTTTAAACTTCACCTATCTGGAAAGTCAAGGAGTGGGAAAGCCGACTAGTGATTCGTATCATATTCGCAAATCTTCATTGGGCATCTACTTTCATGCGAACTCTCCTTAATCCCTTTTCCTTCTGCTCCTTCTCGGAGGGCAGCGCAAACGATTGTAATCAAAATCGCGCGAGAGGGGACACTTTTAATTCAAACCTCCACTCTTCTTCCTTTCGCTTTCTTAAATAGGAGCTGAGTGTGAAGTACAATAATTCGTCGCTGCTTGGTCGGGATTGCGAAAAAGCAAAATAAAGCGATGCGACCATTCTGACATTAAATAGAGGGCATGACAACCGAAACATAAATGGAGAGTATTTCAAGAATGCCAAGTTGGCCAAACTTGTATCAAGTTCAACTTGATAATGGTGGAGGGAAGGCGTACAGGAAGGGAGGAAGCGGAGAGAGGGGGCCTAGGAGCAGAAAGGAAAGGAGCGAAGCGAAGCGAAAGGAGGAAGTTGCCTGTGACGAACATTACGCAAAAAATTTCGTTTTGCAGTTGAGAACATTTTCTAATCCGTCAACTGTCTAGTGATTGCAATTACTGCAAATAAAGTGCAACGAGGTGTCAAATATAAATCGTTCACGCAAATGATGAACTAACATCTATTTGGATGGCATTCTCAAAATTTCTATGCAATTTGTCGCTATATTTCTTTTCTGTTCAACTTGTTGCAGCACAAAAGAGTTCAATTAAGTGCTGCTGCCTAGATGACATATGCTTCGTGCTTTTTCACTATACTTCATTAGAGATGATACGAAAAAAAAGCCTTCAGAATTTGCTATAGGGGTGAAGCTTAGATTGCGGTGATCTCAAATTATAAAACCAATAATCCTACGTACAGAATCATTTTCGGATTTTTATTCTCAAATTTCTCTCTTCAATTCTCTCAAATTTCTCTTTTTTTTGTACGACAAATCTCTGTTATACTGTTTCGAGTAATTTATTCAATATCTTGTCAATTTCATATTTGATATCGTATTATCATTGATCTTGTGATTGCCTTCAGCTTGTTCTAAGCGCGCATTTTCTTGCTATGCACAAAAACGAATTAACTTATCGAAACTTTTGAGTGCAAAATTGCAGTCATTTGCAAAGAGTGCAAAATAAATCAGTTATAACAGTGATCGTTAGGTTGTGTTCACTGTGAAATTATTTTCGCTCTGTTTCAGATAATGAGAGTCGCAACTATTATTTTTTTACATGCTTCTTTCCCGTGTCATGCTAGCGTCGACTTATGTTATTTATCATTATTTGAATCTCAATTTCATAATCAAGATCAGTCGAAATTAATTTTACGTATACTTTGCAAGTGTTTTCACTCTATCTGATTTCGAAGTATGTTGTCCGCCGATTTACAATGTGCAGAATATTGTATCACATCGAAGAACTCCGAGAGTTACTTCAAAGAAATCTGAGAATTGAGTTCTCGGAATGACGTCAAAGAAGTCTGAGAATGCGCCAAATAAGTCTAACAATTAAGGCAATGAAGTTTGAGGACTAGGTCAAAAAAAACTTGAGGATTGCATAAAAAACATCTGAGGGTTACGTCAAAGAAGTCTCAGAATTGCGTCAAAGAAGTCTGAGAATACGCCAAGTAAGTCTGAGGATTAATGTCGAAGAAGTCTGAAGATTAGGTCAAAGTCGTCTGAGGATTACGTAGAAGAAATCTGAGAATTACGTCAAAGAAGTCTCAGAGTGACAACTTTCATGTGCATAATGCTGCTGATATTATCCGATTGTTTACTGTTTTACACATATCTGTTGGTTAACTGTTAAAAGTGCGCACTAATTCGATATTTTCATTGTAGCTGTTGCCTATTTTATTCATAAACGAGTTATTGAGCGAGAAAAGTTATTTTTAATCTGAAGATTCCCTCAATATGTGAAATATTTCTGTAGTCGTCCAGCATAGAGACTTTAGCTGTAAATATTTTTTTGATAAATAACGGAAGATACATTAATCAAAGGAACTGTGAAATAAAACATTTGTAAATGCGGCATTGCGATAATTGAAATGATTCGAGAGAGTTGTTTCCTCTCCTCTAAACAATGATCTTTGAATTCAAAGAAATAATAAGCGAATATACGTGTAAGAGCTGTTAAAGTCTCAGTGGATGACATGATTGCAGCAGTCATGTCTAACCAGCACCTCCAACGATCAACGTTCTGAAAAGAAGAACCGACACCGTGAAAGAGCGTGAAAGATGCAGCTATCTTCGATGCAGAGGTGATCTGAGCGGTTCAAAACTCTCATGCCCCCTCAGTAACACAACGAGGTCAATATACTGAAGGTGATCCTCAGGTCAACCACATATTCAAGGGAATCTTTCGAACCGATATGCATGAGATAGCAGTCGTAACCCATCAACGTTGTGTCTAAATGCTGTTACAGTTCATAAATTTAACGCAAATGTCAACTATTAGAGAATTCCGCTGAACTCACTAACACACATTGCGCACTTCATGGCCGTTGAATGTGATTCTTGAGTTATTTTGGAGAAGATAGGCGGATCCATCTGATAGGCATAGCGGAAGCATGGCGAATTCACTCCCGAAGAGCTATTCGATGGTTTAATCCATGAGGATGATGTTTGACAGCCAGAGAACGAACCGTGATCTCCTGTCTCTGAAGCATCATAGCTCCAGCGTCGGAAAAAAGCCCAACTGGATCTTTCAAGGGAACCTTAAAGTTTGCTTATTTTATTGCGCAGGGCATTTTAAACCAATTCGCTGATCTGGACGTTTTCGTAATAGAAATATCATGACTATTGCAGAAGCCTAGCTTGCAGGTTCTATAGGAGATTGCTGTATCCTGGAAAATCTAACCTATTTGGTATTCAGTTGCTAATATTTCGCAGCTGTGAAAGAGGAAGGAAGGGATGACTTGGCAGTGTTCGTGGACCGGAATATTGGCACTGTTAAAATTTGTGCATTATCATCAGCGAGCATCTGTGGAACACTGGTCATCTCTTCTGTCACTTCTGTTTGCCTGATACTCCTTTGAAAGCTCTTTGGACTAGCCGACAAAATTGCGGGGCTTTCCTTGATAGGAAGAGCTACCATAATTGTTGTTGATTCAAACTTCGGGCTTTCTAATTTAGACAGCTTAGTTACGCTTGTAAATTGAATTTCTGGTGAATAACGACCTTTGCAATCTTGTTAGTGAGCCTGGCCGAAGAAAAAGAATTGTTGAGGCGCTAGTGATAAACAATTTTTGTTGCTAAAAACTTCATTGTTAGTGACAAAACCAGCATACACTTTGAAATTGAAGCGTTTATTAAGAAACTCGATGATGCGGTAAAAATGATATGAGTTAATGCAGATAGGTTGAAGCGAATTCTTTCATTAATCAGTGTGTTTTGGAAGTGTTTCTTTCGATTTCTCGCTAATTAACGAAATCGAGCAATGGCTGTTGAACCATACATACAATTTTTATTCGGCCAGCGATGAAAAAAAATTCCACCGATACATTCTTCTATCCAACGAAACTCCATTCTTTAACGCAAAAGAAAAGAAAAAATCTGAACTGTTACAGTTCGAGGTTCACAAAATTTGCTAGAAACTGCAACGGTGAGTGGCAGTAATGTGAAAGTATCCTTTGTGCAGTTGTCTGGTGATGCGCGATGGTTACATGTTTCCTCACGAGGGCGCCTGCAAATCATAAGCGCGTTTTGTTGCATTTTACTTGCCATTATAAGAAACTCTTAAATTACTCGAATATGAGTAGTGCTGATATTGCAAAGACTATTATTGAAGTCATTAATGAGCTCTCATTGTCGTATCACATTTTTACATTCATGAAATAAACGACACCGCAAAACTCATTCCTGTTCAGCATCACCTTCTTGCACTGTACTCACTGTTGCTCCTCCCTTCTCTAGGGAAATATTTGCTGGGTGTTGTGCCCATCAATTATCGACTTGATTGCTTGTTCGGGCTTCGGCATCGGACCACTCCCGTTGCAGTTGATGTATCATGATAGTTGATTCGGATTTTCACGGGAATACCCCACAGTGTTCCTTCTTTGCTGAGTGACTGTCGAGAATAATAAATTTTGCCCTCTCTACCTTGTAGCACAGAGCTCTACAGAATTATTGCAAAGAGTTTATTGGTTGCTGTCGCTCAATTCTTAAATACTGTGTCATTTGTCTAGAACCGATCAACGTTCACGGTGGATGAGTCTTTTAGTTATTCCGTTTTTGTACAACTTTCTCTCATCATATCATATTTCCTCTCTCATATGTCGTCACCAATCCCTCGTTGATCGTTATGCCATGGTTCATTTCTCCCTTGAATTTTTTGTCGCCACCGATCTTCAATTTGATGGTTCAATCTTTCACGTGATTGTCATCGAGAGGTTGCAGGGTGCTTAACCCAGAAAACCTTGCAAGATTTNCGTGATTGTCATCGAGAGGTTGCAGGATGCTTAACCCAGAAAATCTTGCAAGATTTAAAGTCAAAGATGAATCGGATGTGCTGAAAATTGCAATCGCTCATAAATGAGCCGCACAAAAGCAAGAATGCCAAATATTCTCTCATTGAGCACTAATGAAAAATTCCTTCAAGTTATCATTTTTGGACAGCTTTATACATCCGAGTTTAATGCATCGATGGACCCCAAATGGCATTTTTCTTGGATTTGCTTATAAGAAAATTTATTAGCAAAGGTCTTGCGAAAATATTACTGCGAAAGTGAAGAAAAAATATTAGAGAAATCATCGAGATATTATTCATCATTAATGTGCGCAAATTAAAGCCAACAAAATGAAGTATAGAACATTGAACCTAAGTGCGAACAATCTTCGTCATTCGTAATAACTTAGTAGAATATTAGTTCCTCATATTTCGCTGTCTATCGCGAACAACATTCTGCTATATTTTTTCAAATTCAAATTGATCTTTTGTTGCAACAACAGCTTGCACTATATCGGGTATTTGCATCTTCATGATGCTTCAAGAGGTCTTCAACACAACCTCTTCAAAAAGCTATTTTTACACTTTCAATTATACAAAATGAACTTCGTGCGCCTAGTTATTCAATCACTCTGAAACATCCGCTGTATGTATTATTGTGTCGTTATGTCGGTGCTTCTCCATGTAGGTGTTTGTCTGCTTGTCTGCCTGCACTTTTAAATTGAAAAGCGCTGAAGCCGCGCTTATGAAATCTTATGGGTAGTAATGGTACCTGTATTAGCTACAACATACCTGAAATTCGGTGTTACTCGTTAATGAAGTGCGATGGAGTGCGCGAACAAATTTTTCAAGCTGATACTCCAGCTATGACCAGTTAGATGGATTCCTTACCAATATGTTTCATTCAACTGCATAAAGAAGCTTCGATAGTTTTATTGCGTCGTTTTCTTATATCCCTTCTCCATCATCTAAAAACACTGCCACATTTATCCAAATTCATTCCCTTTGGTGTTCCCCTTATTTCGGATGCCATCGCAGCATTTGTCGACTTGCGTCAACGAAGCAAACATCTGAGCAGATTATCATCCAGAAAAATTCGGTGTCGTTTATTTCTTTACCTCCTAACTTACAATCTCTTAATCTTCATATCAATGCGGAAGTATCCTTTAAAGCTATGTTCGCAGCGAAATTGCTGCCATTTTCCATTTCCTTTCATTTATATATGATTTGTTTAGCCTTTATATAAGCTGTTGCAAGAAATACTCAATTTTGCGCATACGCGAGCAATTGGATATGTAAGAACAATCGCCTGATTGTGCAGATGATTGCTAGGTTCTCCACAATAAGATGCAACAATTTTGTTTATTTGATTGATGGCCCTATAAAAAGGATATGCACTCAACAGATAACAACAGTTGAATTCATCGTCTTTAGACCTTGCAATATCCGAAATCAGGTAACCTCTTCAGCTGCAACGGATAACTGCAAATATGAAAGTGTGTCGTTCGTCCTTTAGCTATCACTAGATTGCCGAATCTTTCCAGCTGTGAAACTTCTAATGATCAGGCATAAAGATTAGCTATTCAAAAACAGACCCTTTCCCTATAAGGCTAGTCAAAAGCGCCGGAC
Organism: Toxascaris leonina; assembly: GCA_022844705.1. Classification (NCBI taxonomy): domain Eukaryota; kingdom Metazoa; phylum Nematoda; class Chromadorea; order Rhabditida; family Ascarididae; genus Toxascaris; species Toxascaris leonina. The sequence goes on along the minus strand of JAARMF010001348.1, from coordinate 2,330 downwards.
AGCCAATCTCAATAATGTCTTGACTTTGCATCTCCCCTGCCACATTGTGTACCAAATATGGAAGTTAATTTCAGCAGCGCGCGGTATCATAATTAGGCAATAATGCGTTCACTTTTGAGCGAATAAAAGATGTGCGAGAATACTGAATGGTATTACAAGCTGTTTACGAACACAGAGTAGACAATATTCCACTCAGCTATCGAAATTTGCTAGCGACACATAACCAAAATTTCAAACAAATTCCATTTCATATAATTTGCAGAATGTGCAATAAGTCATATTTATTCAACATTCTTGGAATAAATATTTGCTCAACAATGGGATCGACATATGTGAGCGTTCTTAAGCGGAAATTGCATCAATATTGAGGAGACTGTTCAATAGTTAATCTTTGTGCCAGATTATTCCAAGTCTGACTGAAAGTCACTCAACCGGGTGCGCAGAATTTCATATTTCTGATGTTCATCTTTTGCTGAAAAATTTTGGAGCTGCAAAAAACGCTTTTGATTGCCAATATGTTCATTCTTTGAGCGACTCCTCGAAGTATAGATGTGATAGTGGTATTTCACATTTCAAGCCATCAGATGAGCATCCATTTGCAATTCTCTTGTCATTAAATAACATCAGCTTAAAGTATCAAAAGCCGTTGATAGTCATTTGCGTCGCTTACTTTACGTCGTGCTTTTGCACTTTTGCAAATTGTATCGTGCATTTCGAGAGTAAATTAGTGAGAATCTCTCTGAGCATGTTCGATTCGCATCTGATGCTCGTTAAATTGCGTTAAATTGATCACTGCTCATTTCCACCGCCATTTTAAAGATACTTTTGCCTGATTTTCTGCTGCAATGAAAACAAAAAAAAACATTTACGAGAGTTGAAATTTTTCATTCTTAGCGTAGCTCATTAATCGATATTACTAATTTATGGGACTTATAGAAAAATTATGCTTCAGACAGAATTCGCATTGTAGCCATACTTCAACATTCAAGAAAATGCAATGTGCGTTGAAAAGTTTAGTCGTTCGGAGTCTCTCGCCAGTATTCATCAACGATTTTCTTTTGTCGTCTCTTTCATGCTATCTGCTCATCATTGTTTCAGGTGTTTGACAAATTATTACAGCTAATTTGGGGTGAAAATATCAGCGGAATTACTTGCCATTATATTCAAGCAATGAATTTTAATAATGTCTCACCTCAAATCGTAGAAACATATAAATTTATTTGCATCTTTTATCTCACATTCTTTTCAACATTTATGCATTTGTGCAGTAAGAATGAACCTCATAATGACGTAATTGTTCATTAGTTCGATATGCTTTCATTCATTTGGGAGCTTGTTCATCGAGACGTTTTTATGATCCTTCTCTGATGCGCCGTTCTTTTTTCATTGCATTCTTAATACGACTTTTGCCTCAACAACGTCATAGTGAAAGTGTTGTTTTACATTAGCAAGTGGAGGAAATTCGCTGTCTTCTTAAGAAGAAGAAGGTGAATCGTACCTTCACGGTGATGAACTGACCTGTGGCAATGACTTAAAATGGTGAGCTAAAATCTTTTGAAATACTCCCAATTTATTTCAAATTTGGTGAGGCTAACATGAATTATCACGATTGACGGAGTCCGCCTAGCGTTTTGCCTATGACGTTATAGAACAACTTCTATAGCAGTTTCAACAGACCACGCTTATGTATTGCAGTTTCCTTGGTCATCCATTCTAGAATGCTCTGAATGCCTCTTCCTCTTGCTTCACTATGGATCTGCCACATTATAACCATCAGGCAGACACTTTGTTCGAATTGCTGATGCAGATGACGATGAAATGGTGTTCACCGATATCGACTGAACATAGGAAACATAGGTAGCGTTAAATGCGACAACGTTGTGCTTCGACTAGTGCCCCATTTTTGCATCGCAACGGTGGTACAGCATTTCCTTCGAGACCGTTTGCCTCAGAAGATGCCAGCAATAGTTTATGGATAGTGATCATGGGATTCATTGTTCTTTCCCCTATGGTGACTTATGAATGTTTTATGACAGCTTCAATGCAAGCCTTGCACCGCTCGTAGGGCAAAAATCCCCTTCATAACCATAATACATACATGTTCTTAGGCTGTTCCATTTTTTTCAAAGCTTATGTGGAATAGCATATTTCATTCTGTAATACTTGGGCATAAATCGTCTGAGCCAACTATGGGCGGTGCTGTCCTGAAAAGCGCGAATATATCCTATGAATATGATAATGGAAGAACGGTTTCCAATTTCAGAGTGAAAGCCGAGAGTGCCTTGTTTTCTCTTCATTCTGTGCTCAGTGGTTCACCACAAGGTAGCATT
>JAARMF010001347.1:33062-45023 GCA_022844705.1 Toxascaris leonina | reverse complement strand
GGGGCGCTTATTTGTTTCTTTGTCGTTTCTTACAACGTTATATATTTCTGATAAAGTTGCTATTTTTGCTCTCTTCAGTATTTGGGAAGTTTTGTTTGACATGTTGAGGAATACGTCTGCAAGCATCTATCTGTCTGTCTGTCCGATAACTTCAATTAAAAGGCCACTGAAGTCAAAGTTGTGATATTTGATGTCATATACCGTCATCGATGCTGATCTATTCGAAAAAGTTGTGCACATTTAAGGGTGTAAAAAAGTTGCGTGAGGTTTACGCCGGTCTCATCAAAAAATAGAAATGTGTTTATATGAAATTTATGCGAGCGGTCTCGTTCGTTGGAATATGAGATATAAAATTTCATATATCGTTTTGCCTCTCAATATTGAAAAATTATATGATAAAAAATTTCAATATAATGCTTTTTTTCTAAAATGCAGTCTCAATTTAGCAGTTAGCTTATAACAGATGGGAAAGACATTGAATGCGTTGAAGACGGTGAAAGTACGTAGTAAACTTTAATCGTTTTGCTCCAACAAACGACCACTCTTATCCGATTTTAATTCGGCAGTGAAAGCGGAAGTAGCATATCAGGGGAACCATAAAGGCACTTCGTTCATGTGGTTCATGTTTAACGATAAGGGCGTGCCCACTCTTCTTCGAATGCTGCACACTGACGATTATTTGAGTGCAAAGAATTCCAAAAAATGTATGAGCCCATTCAATGCGCACTAAATGCAATAAGGAATCCTTTTCCTAAAAAGTATTGGGGGAAAGTTGAGCGAAGTTTTAGACCCTTTTTGTTGTTTTCCAATTAAAAGTGAAGACCGCCTTCGAAGCTTTCACATCCATTCGGCTCTAAAACGACACACATCACTGCCAATGCACCATGACATGTCGCTCAACGAAGGTAGATATTCTTGCTTATGATTGTCATACTTTCCATACAAACGTTTATGCGGAATACACTTGAAACCCAATAACTGACAAAATCGAGGTCACTGAGCTGAATAAATTGTTGAACACTGTGAAGAGTATTTTCTTATAGACTGACATTAATGATTTATTTGATAAAGTTTTCGGTTTCGTCCAAAAGCTTTGTATCCAATCAGAGTCATCGAATTTTCATGCTTCAAGGCGTTGCATTCTCTTGTGGATAAAAACACGTGCATATGCAGTAAAAAGCATTACTTCATATGTGTTATTAAGTGATTTGGTTTCCTTATTTATTGCATTTCGTCTTCTTATGTTTGATTCTCACTTCTGACTTCTTATTACAACCGAGGCGAATTTATCGTCTGTAATTGAGCTGCAGCTTTAATTTAATTAGCAAGAGGTGAACGACTATAGCTGTCGGCATTCATACCATTGAAGCCCATAGGAGTATGTCTGTAGCGGTGTATACGTCTTGTCAGATCGTTGAGATCATTCTGACGGAATGTGTTTATCTGCTGTATAGAAAAGTGCGAGGAGTGGCAAGTTTCGACTACTGGAGGTCAGGTTTTTCTTCTGTCGTGTTAGAAATTTGGTGTTTCCCATGACCTTCCTCGGCACATCTCTTCCAGGAACCCCTGTTTTCGGTTTCTTTTACAAAATTCTATAATTTTATGGCGAGACGGGATGTACACCCGAGAAGGGACATTTCATGCTGTTTGAGAATCTCAGTCTTCGACTACATCAGCGGTTGTTTGGCCACCTAAAATCCATCCGTCCGAAAAACATTCGCTCGCGGCATCGTGCTACAATTTTATATTTGCTTAATAAAGCAGGCCACATTGTAGTAACAGTGCAGTAATGTGTGGTGTGTTATGTACGCTTTGTTTTAAGGAAATACTTGTGAACGTCATCCTCACCGTGTTGGCCATACTTTCTCTAATAGTCGCTGTTGCCTTCCTCCTCGAACGAAGTGACTGGAGTCGTTACGAAAGCTATCGTCTTATGGTTGGCATAGCGGTGAGTGACCAATACATTTTTTTCATTGTTATTTCCATGTCATCACTTCTAATTCGTGGTACCTACAGGAGCATCGCCTTCTACTACCCACTTTCGTTTCCGCTTTGCTCAAGAATTCCTGCACGATTATTTCTTTAATCCTTCCAGTTGTATTGTATTGTCTAAGCACATCTTATGGCGACATCTTGCCTGCATATGTAAGCATGCGTCTGCATGTCCGTGTCTAATAGCCTCAATTAGGGAGACATCGAAGCTGGCTTCGCAAAAGTTTTGGATGCAGTTTACGCACACAGCAAATCGATTTCCTGTACCATTTTCAACGTTAATGTCCAGCTTCTAAAAATCTTGAACTTTCAAGAGGATTAAAGACCTGCACGAGTTTTATCAGATCCCAGAAAAAAGAATTTCCTGCAGAGCAGTCGAACCAGGTTGAAAATGATTGTCGGGTGAGTTGTGAAAGTGATTCGTCAATTGAGCGGAATGCAAGATTTCTTCACTGTTTTCTGTTTTTGTTCCATGCATACTGCCCCACTCGTTTAAGTATGCAAGCAGGGCCATAAGCAGACTTTACAGTGTGAGGTCTATAGTTCATCTGCAGTTGTATATCGTTAATTAGAATACAAATGCGTATCGATCAGATGAAAGTGGAAAGTGCACGCCTGCAGCTGAGACAGGCCATCTGTCAAATTATAGGCATTACGGAGGTCGAATCAAAAAACGATTGAAAACTAATGGTGCTGTTGTATTGATGCGGTTTGGGCAAACGTTAAGTGGCCAAGCGCTGTTGTAAAACGAAATGCCTACGTTCGCGTTATTTACGTTTTCCGACATCTGCTCAGCACATTCTTTTTGCTGTATATACAGAGACAAGTCCACTGCACTCTCCTCATTCAATTCAAATTCCGATTTCAATCATCAATAAAAGGACGCACTGAAGAAAGCGTATTCACTCGTGACCCCAAGCAAAGGCAGCTTATAACTTTCGTCTTCTAGAAGTAAGAGGTCGCTTAGGGAAAATTTCATTCAAGTCGCACTGCGAAATTACTTTGGATTTTTGTTTTAGACTCTTTTGACCCCTTGGAATATCATTGAGAATGTGCAGTAACAATCGGTAAAAAAAACGGCCCGTATCACATCGTTGCCACTGAATTGTCGTTATGAACGAGAAAACTATACATGTCTTTGACCATCATGTATTGCATTACTCATCCATCTGTTTTTGTGAGTTTGGGAAAAAGTTATTTTTCGACAACTGCGCTTCAGAAAAACTTCCTTATCTCTCAGAAGTCTATGCAACACCTCAATCCCACCCATTCTTTGCAGATCTGCTTTCTGCTTCAATCAATCGTTTGCATTTTGATGCTCTCATGGGCTTTCTATGGAAATCTCATCATTGTGGAGAGTCGCTAAACACTCATCCAATCGTCATCGCCTTTGAGGAGTTCTTCGGTGAGAAGGTGCTCGATTTATTATAAGCATACGTGTGTGGTATATCTTCGAATCTCTTTTATTGCCTATGTTCGTTCGCGAAATTCCCTTTATTACTTTCATAATGATGCTTTTATTCAGACCGCGTTGCTGGGTTTTGTTAGATTCACGCTTTGTTTTTACATACATATTAGTCTCGTCTTCTTGCCATGCCATTTCAAATAACCGTCGTGTCTTACCGAATAAATTTTATGTCTTCCATGCAACACAATAATGAACTTATTTAATCAAGAAAGAGAAAGGCCTCATCGGAAGTGTCACCCCTCAGTCGGATCGCGGTAAGACAAACCTGAAAACACTGCCACACTGTGAGCGAATTGATCCTGGATCTGAGGTAAAGTATTACACTACCAGATTGATGCCTTATCATATAAGACTGCAAACAACTGTCTCGGCACTGACTACCACTCTGACCGTCCTTGAATGCTAAGTGATGTGGTACGCTTGCAATTTGATGGGGAATATTTTTTGTAATTCAGAGACTGCGCAAAACGCAAACGCAAAGTTCGCAGGCAAATTGGATTTGATTCACTTTTCAAGTATCCGAGCAAGTATCAAGTATTCAAGTATTTCAAGTATCAAGTATTCAAGTATCCAAAACGCAAAGGCCAAAGTTTCCGCTCAAAGTCGCATTTGCATTTGAGCAAATTTTCCTGTCCATCAAAAAGTATGACTGCATTCAGTGGGATTGTTAAAAGCCGAGGAGAAGTAATGGGCATTTCGCCTAGTTCTCTTCCAAGAGAATTTTTCATGCTCATGTGCAGTGCTTAAGTTCCAGCAAAACACGATATAACCGATGATGTCTAATACAATTCTCACCTATATATGGCGTAACCTAAAGATGCACTCATAGCAGAAATCTTCCTTGGGTGGAAATCTACCCGAATAAAATGCCTTCAGCAGTTGAAAAACTGACGTCAGTTACTAACAGGACGATCGGCAGTAATGGACAAAGAGCTATCACCATAGGCTGAGATTTGTCAGCGATCACCAACGGAATACCTTTCAACTTGTTCTCAAATGTTCGAACAAATTAAAAATGTCAATGGGCGATCAATAAATGTATAAAATTACGTAGAAAGAAGAGCGACCAGCGGATTGGGATAGGTGACTTGAGGATAGTCACCCATTGATGAACCGATATCAATATGTGAGAACCTGAAAAGAACATCGGTAAATAAAACTTTGAATTCGTTTGTTCTCCATGTGATACATCTAGTTCCCTTTCATCGCTCACCGCAATACTTTCATTGTTTAAGCGATTACGACGAATCGTAAAGTGCATGCTTTGCTTATTTGATAAAGAGAGAGATGAGACGGTCCAAGGGTGGCTTGGGGGTTGCCGCCTTGTCTTGAAATTCTATTCACCTCTTTTACTCGTCTATGCTGACATCAGAACTTGGCAGTTTTCTCAAAACTGAAATTCCCGCAGATTAAAGGAAAACTGGTCAATAAAAAAGAGAAAAAACATTGCATTGAAATAAGTGTCAACGAATGTAGGCAATGATTTTGACTAACTTAATTGGCGAGGTGGAGTCTGTTCCATGTTCATCGAGTCTAGATGCACGGATGAGGAACGCTGCCGGTCCCTGATGTCCGCGAACTGTATGCACCGACGGTTTCGTATTTCCTTGACGCAGATCAGCACACTCACATTCTGCTTCGTGAAAGGCGAAATCCTTTAAAAAATCGATAAATCAATGATGCAGATTCTGTCAGTGAGGTCTGATGGCATAGATAACTAGATTACCTCTGTAACTGAAAAAAATGATCGACAATGAAGGAAGCGGCTTAGCGAACAGCATAATGAAAGTGAAATGAAAAGGCGATTCTATGGAGGCGTTCGCGTTGTCGTTATCTCATCCCAAACTGTTGCATATAAACTTATGGCAAAAAATGTTCTCAGCCAAAATATCAAAATCGCTCATTGAGGAAATACGATCGATACAGTTTCCACTTCGAAAATAGACAAATTTTGACTTCTTTATCAGCAATTAATATCGACAATATGTCAAATATTTCACCATAAATATGAGTGCATCGGCGAGAGAAGGTATATCGAATAGTTACTGATTAGATACACTAATCGTAAACGTTCAAAATTTCTGTATGTAATCACTATGCACAAAAAACACTCGGTTCCTCATGAGGATCCTCCTCATCACTGTTTAGAGGTGACAAAGCAGAGTTTTCAAGAAAATATTATTACTTCCGGCCAAGAAGATTAGCGACTATCAAATAAAACAACTTGACGGAAATGATTACAGCATGAATGCTAACAATAATAAGCATTGTGTTCTTCTTAGTGGGTTTGGTGAAATTTGCTGGCTATGAATACAGCTCGGTAATAATATTCATTGTGTGACTTTGTGGATACTCAACGAAAAAATAAGTGCCTGGAATTTCTAAAGTTGGCTAGTCTCATCTCTTCGTTCAGTGCAACGCACATCAAAATCGAGAATAACGATAACTCTCGCAAAATTCTCACTACTCTCATTCTCGATGAACCTGAAGAAATCCTAAGTCCTAAAATCCTTTTCTGAATTAAACATAACAATAGCCGCATATGCTAGCAAAGTTTGCTCTTTTCTATCCTCTTCTGATGGCCATGCTAATCAACCGAAATGCTCTGCCGCCATTTTTAAATATATATATATATATGTATCACGTTGTTTGTTGTTATAAACCATGGGATGCGCCGAATCAGATATAGATGTTTTTACTGACGTTTCGGCTCATTGAGCCATAATCATAGTAAACGGATGTGTGGAAATGTCCTCACTGCATAATCTTTTCCACGCCACCACATCTTGATCCCCCCTTTCCGTCCTATTTTTTTTCTTTTCTTTTTTTTTCATTTCATTTTTCCCTTTTTTTTCTTGCTTCCCACCTCTGTTCTGTTTTTGTTTTATTTATTTATTTTTTTTTCCCACATTCTCCAGCTATTCCCCTCTGTACTGTATAATCGTTCGCACACATGGGTATATACGTATGTATAGATGTCTATATATATAATGTGTTGTATTATAGGGTTGTTACTATGATTATGGCTCAATGAGCCGAAACGTCAGTAAAAACATCTATATCTGATTCGGCGCATCCCATGGTTTATAACAACAAACAACGTAATACATATTATTAGTATTATGCGCCTGAGAAACAACAATGTCGTCAAGGATATTATATATATATATATATATATATATATATATATATTTAATGGCCATTTAAATATATATACATTATTATTTCAACGAACCCGACGTCCAATAATATTCGGGAAGAAATCCGTGAAACAACTGCTTCCAAATTTATTGACGAAGTAATGAGGGATAGAAGTAACGACGAAAATGTGAAATGCAAGAACACCACCGTTCCCACTCCTTTCGAGGCAAAGCAGCACGTGAGATGAATCTTTATTTTAGTTATCTTTCATGAAAGCATTGGCCTAAACGATCTGCGATAAACCACACCTCAGAGTGAAGACGTGATATTTCAGTCGGTTGACCGTACTCATCACCGTACTTCTGGATCCTCTCCGCGGTATGTGCCTGATGCGCTGGACCGTTGTCCATCACACTTGCATAATAGCCCTGTGAAAGAAATACATGGCCAGTCAGTGTTGCCAACGTGAACAAATGCGGATTTTTCTCGTTCACTGCCTGAAAAAAAAATTACATATTAGCGAAATACCTACCCAAAAACAAATATTTAAATCATCTCATTCTCCAACACCTCCACTCAACCATATCTCCAAATTTTATTTGCAAGAGGTTTTTATATCTCATTTGTTTATATCACACAACAAGACCACTGCTAAGTCCATATTCAGCAGCTGCAATATAAAAACAAAAAAAAACTACCGTCATAAACGAGCTCGACTTATGAGGCTATTTTTCTCCACGGTAACTGTGACGATGAATGACTCCCTTCCAATCAGCCCCCAGGTTCGGACGAATCGCTCACTCCGATAACTAAATACGCAACCACAGCTGAAGTACTTGATCAGCTGCAATATTTTTGATCTCCTACGGCCAACTATCTATAGGGATTCCTCATCTCTACAATTCATTGACATCTACTCGGCAAGAGACTAAAGTGACACGTTGTCGGATTTACTCAAATATAAAATAATTGATAAAATGCAAACCATTTCGCACATCTTCGTCAAAGGGTCCAACATGGTGATGCGTCCTTCAGCATCAGTGCAATAAATATGAATTCGTTTACCGCTGCGTGCCTTGATGATCTCATCACAGGTGTATGCGTCTGCACCAATACTATTGCGAACCATACACATATATCCTAGCGCCTGAATTGAAATTACTCACTACAGTTCGACCTTTGACACGACAAATCGGATCGAGATTTTGACTCGTCCCATACCTAACGTGATGACCTACTTAAGTGAACACCCCCTCGTTTAAATAACGCACTCTACTTCGACATCAACAAAACGCTCTTTAGTCAATTCTTTAGATCCATCAGAATCAAAGAGAACGATTCTTGCACTAATATTGGTGACTTGTACACCTCATTCTAAACTGTACACGCAAACTGCTCCGTAACGACATGTGACAATTGCAGAGAAGCTTATTTCAGTTATTGTGTAACACTATGAACAAAAACGCTATCATAGGACAGCTAGAAATAACGACTTGCGACATATTTATGCCTGAAAATTATTGCGCAATATAAAGTTCTATTGAAGGCGATATCTTGAGGTACTACTCAATTTGTTGATGTGCACCACTGATAGCATCCACATGCATCGACCTTTAATTTTTGTTTGAATCTGTTTAAAACATGGCTGCTTATCCGATCGATGCAGCCTCATTTTTTCATATATTTGGAGTGATTAAAAAATGTTTTCACCAAACATCGAGAGTCACCGAATCTTGCAGAACAATTGATCCCTGAACAAAAACGCCAGCAACACAAAAGACAATTCTTAACCTAGGATGAAGACGATATATAACCTTGATGCCCTTTGGCCGCAATGCTTCAAGAGCTTTGAAAAATCCAGCGACGACTGCACTGCCATATTTATCACGTGACATCCCGAACATAGCACCACCTGTTTTCAAATCTGCTCCACCCATATCGATGGTAACTCCTGAAAGAGAAGCCCTTCATCGCTGTCAGATATTGTAAGACGTACAGCGTCAAGCTCATGTTATAGATCAGCAAGTGGAAAAGGCGATAAAGGCCAAGCATTATTGGGAGAATAAAGCTCCAGTCAATAAGTCTTCTTCACGAAATCATATTAGGTCAGTAGCCATAAGCAAAGACAGGGAACTTTCCTTGGCTCGTTCCATCCTTCTCTTTCGCTTTCCCTTGAAGATGCGATGAAACTTTATAAATGAATTCGATCAAACGTGAAGCGCTGTAAAACGGTTCATTTTCGGATATGCTGCACAGTTCAAACGTTATTACTGCAACACTGCGAACAGGAAAGATTCTGATTGCAATCGTTGTCAAATTTGATGGCACAATCCTTAAGTGGATATCCCTCACTGAATGATCCAAATACTTTCACTAACGAAGATATGGTGTATAGTTCTGTTGAAAAAGTAAATGAAAAATATCAATATGGTGGAAAAATGAGTATTAATTCACAGAAAGTTCTTATACTCCTCTCAAAATGAGTATAGATAACAATTTAAAGCGCAATAGGTGACATGCAATAAAATACCTCCGTACTGCATTCCATATTTTAGTAACCGCTCATCAGCATAGCTATTGCCATCGATGATTGACGGGTCGTTTGAAAGAGGTAAAGGCAATGGAAAGAGGTGTGAGAGGGAAGAAAAAAAGGAAGAGGGGAAGTGGTGCGAGGAAGGCGCAATAGGCACAGAAAGGATGCACTTGGAATGGAAGTTGTTTTCATCCACTGTACTTCAAATATTGTACTGGACAGACCTTTTCCGACAAGCATAATAGTTTCCTCGATTGGTCCATCCGGAACATACTCGAGCGAAATCAAACGTGGCCTGTGTGCTTCAATGCACATCGCAGCTCTATTTACGGCGGCCATTAGAGGATACTCACGGGCGATGTCCTTCAATTTAAAGGTTTACTACTTGACTGATACCTCATTCGGGATTTGTACATACGGTCCCACCCTCACATCACTCACTAAACACAAAAGTTTAAGATTCCATTCAACGACGCGAAAAAATAAAACTTTCGCATTCATTTCTTGTCACCTAATTCTCAGCAGTTTTCCAGAATCTTCACAAGGAGACATTCGTCTTTACCATGCAAAACATCAGTGTAAATGTTTTTCTCCAGGCAAGACGGCTGAAGATTCCTGTCACACCTGGATGAAAATTAAGTCCGTAATACTTCCGGTATTTAAAAGTTGGAAGGAGGTTTAAAACGACAAAAATAAATGCTGCACCATTGCCATCTGACATCGAATTTCCCTAAGGGCCAGAGTAAAATGCGATCAGAGACGATAGCGGCCGAGTGCCGTTTAATTAATAAACCTATTCGAGTATGAAGATTGAAAGTATATACCTGCGGGTCGGATGTAACGTTAACTTTGATACAACTATCCTTGAATGCATTTTCGACATATTCGGCAACCTTCGGTGGAGCCATTCGTTGAGGATCCGAATCACCAACGTCACGACACACAGTAAAGGCAGCTTCAATTGCTTCAACAGCACTCAAAAATTTCTGGAAACAAGTTCGATTCGTCAACTCGTTTGTGCTTCCGCATTTACTTTTTTCTCCTTTTCTTTGGTATCTATTCCCCGTTTCCTTGCTAAACAAGACCCCATCCCTCAGACCACATTGCCTTCCCGATCACCTTACTTGTGCTATGTCTCCCGATGATCAAGCTCGCCCTGAAGTTGGGTCTCTTAGCTCATTACCGTACCTTTAACGGAAAGCTCACTGTTCGGTAAAGAAGTGAGAGCGATCTTTCTATGAAAAGTCCACTCTCTTTGCCTTCTCTGGTGTCATATAATAACTTCAGGAACGTACTTTGGGGTCGTAAGAGAGAGGGAGTAAGCCAACTGCAGATAATTTATTCTTTTTATCGGTCTCTTCGCGTATGTTCAGTGGCACATAGAGTTCATGAAGGGCGCCAAGCGCAGCCACCAACTCTGCCTGAGGATACTTCTTGTGTGGCACTGTTGCAAGAATGGGCGATTTCAATCCTGCACTCAGAGCTCTGAAAGTGTTTTAATATTCTTTGTGTAGGTGTATTAATATCCCTTCCCCTCCACCCTCTACTCTATTTATGATAACACCTATGAGGAATTTCTTTTATCTGATCACTGCGCAACTTGGAAAAAATAAATGTGGTCATGAGGTTCTCACTGGAAGAAGTAATGCTATTAAAGGGGTGGGCAATATAAACGGACTCTTGGTCGAAGCCACCACGAGACTTCTCTCTTCTCGTCCCCCCCCCCCCACCCCCTCCACTTATGCTCACTACCGCCGGATGTTTCTTTAAAATGCGTTCGCCACTAAAAGTGCGCGTTATCAGTAAAACTATATATAAGCATNTTTTTTTTCCCCCCCCCCCCCCCCCCCCCACCCCCTCCACTTATGCTCACTACCGCCGGATGTTTCTTTAAAATGCGTTCGCCACTAAAAGTGCGCGTTATCAGTAAAACTATATATAAGCATCGTACTAATCACCTCATATCATTGCCTGTTGCCATTAAAAAGATTAAAGCAAACTTACAGTTTCATAGCACTGCGTGCAGCCGTCGAGAAACGTCTTACGTCATCATTGTCGCGCGTCACTGGTCCTGTGCCAGAATAGATCAAACGACCTGATGGAACGATCGACTTGTCCACCGATAGCAACGAAGTAGAATCCTTGGCTCCATTATTCAGCTACAAAGCAAGGATCCGTCAAAGTCAATCAGAGTCATCAAACAACTTCGAAGCACTTCAAATATATTTTTGAAGAGATCAATTCAATACAATAATAAATCCGTAAACGTCGTCTAATCTCGCAACAACTCTGCAAGGAAAACTCTGCAGTACCTCATTAGTGAAATATTTCACTTTATATTACGCTAATAACGCAATCCGAAAATGTGATCGTTCGATGCTTTGAGAGTTGTACCTCTCCCTTCCGCTTCTTTGTTTTCGCCTAATACTTCGCTTCCCCTTGCAATGCAGAATGTCTCTCGGATTATTCTGTGTGGAAGCACGGAATTCTGCTACTCATGGAATTATGAGCTTATCGCTACAAGTTTCCGCTAATTTCAGGTGTGTACATGTATGTTTGGGGGGGGGGGGGGGGAGGGGTGAGGAAGGATTGAAAACAGCGGATAACACGAAGAACGGATGGAGATGTGAAAGGAAGAGCGGGGAGAGGGGAGGAGGCACAGAAGACATGGCACTATAGCAATTTAGTCATAAAAGGCCCACAACCTTCGGATACTGCACAAAAAAGCAAAGCACTGACAAGAAACTTTTGCTTCTGGTAAAAAAGACCAGTGTACCACATCTCTTTGGAGGTCTAATGATGGCTGAGAAACTCTGCCCCCCCCCCC
>JAARMF010001347.1:3015-32921 GCA_022844705.1 Toxascaris leonina | reverse complement strand
CCCCCCCCCCCGGCCCCTCCCCTTTATATGCTTCTCACGTTTTAAAAAATGACGACGATAAAGGAAGTAAGAGTAGGAAATAACCATTAACCTCTAGATAGGAAGATATGGAAGCCGAAAGTGGCTGTAAAGCAGCATATTCGGCAATCTGCTTAGCACAATACGATATGACAATGACTCCATCAAATGCCGGCTCCGACAATGATGTAGCCAAGCGGAGGGGCGCAGAAAAGAAGCTGCAAGTGCATTAAAGTTTACAGAGGCTCAGAGAGACTTACATTTAAAAAACGTTAAAGTGGCACTTTTCGGATGATGTGCTTCGTGACTGTGGCCTCATCTATGGTCACAGGCACATGACCATGTGAGAAAGGATCATAGCTGCTCTTTATCCTGGCCATGAATGTCCATTACCGTCTCAGTTCCAGTTCCGGAAACAGCCTTCATAGTGTTGTCCCCTTCTTTCTCAAATTATCTTTTCCGGTTCGGTTGCTTGTGCGCAGTTCAAAACGGCTCGTTTGATGCTGATGCGTCAAACAGTTCAAATTTTTTGATATCACTAGCCAATACTTCAGGCCAGGGGGACAAGGAATAAGATTAGTGGCGACATCGCGTCATGCAAAAACGAAATGCATAGTCTTGTCATAAAAGAGATCAACCTTGAGTTGTCGGGGATTGCAAAATAACATCTTTTGTGCGAATCAGCAGTAATTTCTGAACTCAAATTTAATGCCTTACACTTCGGTCTATTGAGAACGTTGAAACACAAAGTGCTGCAAAGTACAAAGCGATTAGGAATGTCCTTTTGCACTTTATTACGCTCTATGTAAACGGCATTATAAGCATCAGACGTCACTAAATGATAAGCTTCAAGAAAAAAAAGCAAATAAAACGTTGTAATAAAAAGGAGAAAGGTGTGCAAAAAAAGGTGACAAACCTTTGTAGCGGAGGCATTCGCCGAGGGGCAGCAATTGGTTCTTTTCTGTCTGCAATTGATGCGCTCTCACATAACAAAACACAACAAAAACTAAGGCAACACACACACCGCCGCACAGTCTGCGCACGCGAATATAAAAGCCACGCCTTTCCTGTTCACTCTGCACAGCACCAATAAACATTTCCGAAAATTTCAATAGCAATTCCACCTGCACAACCACAGATGCAACTAACATTCAAAAATAAGGAGCCGAGGTTGTTCCCCTCCCCCTCCGAATATATGAGAGCATGTGGATGTGCATCAGATGCATCGCTCCATCTCCTACATTTCAGCTCCAACTTGAGCAAACTTTTGATGAATGCGAATATTCCCGAGATGTGCAGTGAACCAAATAATAGGTAACTGCACGGTGATCTGCAATCCTCTTCATCAATTTCGTCGTGTGATAATGCGATGAATAACGATTTTGAGCTGCAATGTTTGAAAATTTGTTTTCCGAACTTCGCAACGATTTATCGCACATTAGGATTTAAAACAGAGAGTTTTGCTGACAGTATGGTCTCATCGTAAACGGGATGGTCGTCCTTCCTGTGTGCACGCGAGCATCCAGAGGACGGGAAGTGCTCGTTGAATTCTTGCATTGCTCTCGGACCTAGTGTGTCACGGGAAGTGGGGAAAAGGTGGTGTTGTCTTGATATCCATCATTTGATGCCTTGTTTATTGACTCTGCTATGGTCGGGCCTAATAGAGATATTCGTATTTTTAGCGGTGGANGCCTTGTTTATTGACTCTGCTATGGTATTCGTATTTAGCGGTGGGTTTTTGTGATGTTGATTGGGAGGCATGAGCGTTCTATTCAAGGAAATATGTTATCTCATTTCCGGTCATTCCAACAATTGAAAGCATCGTCTTTTCTTAGTGCAGCCTTTGTGAAATAACCAAACGAGTGTGAAAACTATCCCGTAGAGTATGAAAAATGTTCCCCACCTCAAACGAAATTTAAAAACGTATGGAAACAAGTGTAAATCCTGTAATATCACAGGAGGGGGTGGGGGAGGAAGATGAGATTCTTGGATCCATTCGTTAGCATTCTCTTCCATCGGTCACTTTTCTTGAAAACATCGCTTCATGACTATTGCTGATGTAGTTTCTGAGAGGCAATAAGTGCAAAATTTCATCGACAAGAGATCGAGTATTTTTTATAGACGATGTTATAACTTATTATTGCATTGAAATAACAATTTCAATCGTCATTTGCAACCTTCTGCAGCTATCGAAATGCATTTTATTGTGCTGTATCGCAACCAGCGTGCTCATACAAAACACCACTGCCTAAAGGGAATCAACTGGCTTTTCAACTGCATAGACTGCAGTTTACCCTAAGGTCAAGAGACCTGCGCTAAATGCAGTCCTGATAGCGGTCGAAACCAACCTCCGATAAAATCAGTGACCACGTGGCGCGGGCCTTTTCGGGTGATCGTTTTCGACCTATTCGCGACTGGGACAGAATTTAATTCACCTCCATACGGTCATGGATTAAACTGAGTGTCAATTCTGTTCTCTGTCGCAACCGAAGTCGGGTTCGCACCCAGCCCAGACCGACCAAAAAATATCAGCTGAATATTGTAGGCTAAAAGGGAGATATTTCTTATATATAGATGAATGAAGACGGCAATGAGAGTAGCACAATAGATTAGAGAGAAGGGAGCCAGAAATGCAACTGACCTCACGTCGTTGACTGCAAACAGCACGAATGAATTGCTTCGAAAAGTTATGTTCTAGTTGCAGCAAGGAGTAATCTGCTTCGGAGCAGCAGGTAATTGAGGACTGATGTGTGAGCCGTTGAAGAGAAATGAAATCCAGTAATACCACAGAGGCAAGTGTAATATGCACTTTGTACAGTTGCAGACAAATAGGTGAACCATTTGCACTAACATTCAAGAAGATAATTTGCTTATATACTGCGAATTGATGCATTTTATTAGCTAACACTCTTACATATTGTGCAGCTTCCATAGTGTGGTGCCCAATGAAGGGCAACCGTGGTCATTCATACAATCAGACAAACGGCCGATGGCATTGTGTGGTACTTTGATTGCTCGCGAGAATGAAATGGAATGCAAAGCATTGCTGTGACAGTAATGAATGCCTGGAAAGGTGTAAAAATTGATTCAAAACCGTCTGGGAAGCATTTTTATTCGACTGAAGGAGGACCTGTGATTTCTTATCATCGCGAGCAATAGACAGTATAGGAACTTCATGGGGGGCATTTGTTTAAAGACATGGGAATATTGGGGAACAAAAAACGCGACCACTGTTTGGACCGCTAGCAGCTGATAGCATATTGATAAGTAGTCACAAAAAGCCGACCGCAGAACAGTTCACCACATGATTCAAAGAGAGCGTCATGCTCGTATGATTCAGACGCATTGATTTCAGAACGGTCCACTATTGGCTAGCATTACTTCTACTAGTTGACGAACGGCTGATAAAGTGATCGTAACAGTTCTTTGTTGTAGAGAGCCGCATCGTATTAATCTCTTGCTTTAGCAAACAAGTACGGAAGTACACCACAGAAACTGACAAGATATAAGTCCTTTGTTTATTTGTTTATCTTAACGTTCTAAAGTGGGCAATCACACAATAAGTACAGCATACACAACGAAGAAAAGCGAAACGTTCGCAAAACCCCAATGCGAACGAATTGATTGTCAGCACATAAGGGCGGCAACACTGTGTAGATCGCAAGCACGCAATGGCACTTCAAAAGCTGAAGCAGTGGTTGTTTCAACCATATCAGCAGGGAGGAAATTCCAAATTTGCGGAGTACGGAAATGGGAACTATGCAGAAACGTCGTTTGTACTGCGGCGTGTTTGGACAATTTAAAACTTATGTCCATATCGACTTCGAGGAGGCGCGAACAGATATATTTTTGAGAATAGGATGTCGGAAAAGCTGAACACAATTTTGCTCCGGGTCATCTCTGAGTGTTGCAAGTTCTTGGCCAAGCGTTTCTGGATACTGTTGAACAGTCAGATGTCAGAAATCAAATAAGGAGACCAAATAAGTAGTATATTATTCCAGAATGGATCGCCTGCAGATGATGAAGGCATTTCGATACTCGATTCATGTGTCAACACATACGTTTGCAATTTTCGATGACTTTTGAGCAACTGCGATCTCCAGTAACCTACAAGAGTGCGAGCGACTGCAAAACACGCGAATTCTTTGGGCACCTTAAAATGTGTGTGATTTTTTTCGAAACTGACGAACCAAAATGAAGAAAAAGGTATAGAGGATGAACGTTTATGGTATAGATTGAGTCTACTAAAGTTCATGATCTTCAACTATTTCCGGGTTTAATTTTTTTGACTGATACACACAGATTTTACAACAATATTATTTCGAAACTTTGGGAGAATAAGCTACGAATTGTTGAAGTACAGAGCGGAATTTCACAGAAATTTCATGAAAGCCAAAAAGAAAATCTTTGGGAACAGTTCAGATTGACCGGAACACTGCAAATGTAGGTGAAATCTCAATGGAAGGAAACGAAACCGACAAAAAGTAACGAGGTAAGCAGTCAAATGGAGTGCACCGCACACGAACCGTTCTTGGGAAGGCATTTATATCATCGCCAGGTGTACGGCAAGATAAGGAAAGAGGGAATTCATTTCTCCTCTCAATTATAAAATACACAATTCGTCTGCGACGATGACTTGGATACTGCTTAGAGAGATCTCAGTACAGCCTCCTTCATATCCCCTGTAAACTGCGAAGAATCTTGTCATATCCTCAAGAAAGGAAGTGTGGCTATGTCGAAGTGTCCCGAAGAAACGCCATAATCGGTCCATAAAAATCGAATCAGCAATTGCTCATAAATGAAATAATGCTTACGTCATTTATTTCAGTTCGCACAACCCAAAGCTCATCCACCAGTTTCACAGATAAACGGGTGGAAGTAAGCACAGTGTGCTTATATTTACGTAAGCAGTCGCACCATATAAACAGATGGATGGTCACCAATAAAAACTACTGCAAAGCAATTCGCAATGGCGTCAAGTGATAGGAGGACAGACAGACTGATTGGGTGGTTGGTGATGAAATCTATCCTTAGCCGAGGAGACTAGTTGCCGTTATCAGCGGGTAAGCGGAAACGCGCTTGACAACGTTTGCAAATAATTCACCGTGCTACTTACTAGGTTGCTGAGCACTTCGTAATGAATGCGAGGAAGAATAAGGAGATGGCTGCGAGCTAAATTATTTTCGACGTTAGTGACTTCCAATGTCGATTTAGTGCCCGAATAACCTTCTTCATGGAAGAGCGGTTTACCTATGCCGATAGTGAATGCGGGAGGGGGAAAGCTGATGAATGGTTCGTACTTCCCCTCAGCAAATGAGGGGATGGCTTACATTCTTGTTACTTACAATTATTGGAACGGAACCCTGATGGCAATGATCGGCGTCGGAAATTGCTCGACATAGGTGGATGGTTTAAGAGTTATTGGTTCTGACTGCTCGACGGGACTAGTGAGGCGGAACGTGTTTGCTTGTGCAGTCATACAACGAGAGGGAGCAAAGGAGAAAGCGGAAAGTAGGCAGTTAACGCAAAAAAATTAAAACCAACACCAATTTTCAGCAATTTCACAATGTAAAAAATACGCATCACACTTGGGCTGTAATTTGCCGATCCCTTCCCGAAGGACCCATGAGCTGAAGTAATTTGAGCCGATTTGTCACGCTACGTAATCTGTGGAAGAATAAACCGCTTAGCTTTAGTGATTCGCGTTTTTTTTTTTTTGATAAGCTTTTCACTTTTAATCAATATCATGAATGAAATCATAACAATGGAATGACAAATCACGACAAACCCCATCAGAGAACGAAAGCAACTGAGCGAAGCTTTGAAGGCGATCGCAATGAAAACATACAACGCTTCCGAAAAGCAGGATATCCGCTTAGGCGAAAAACGATTAACAAGCGCAATCGTCGTCGAGTAGTCGACTTCTCCGAAGTATGCCTCTTCAAGGGTGTGCCGACACCCAGAAATGTTTGATGCTCATTTCAGTAAATCGACGAATGCCATATCGCGTTTCCATCAGTCTGGTGTAAACAAATTATTTGATATCGCAAAGCCGTAAAAAAGTTTGAAATCCAAAAAAGTATTTTCGCTTATTGGTTTTACTGTGGAGTGCATAATGAGGCCGAGGAAAATGGAATATTTTCTTCAGTCCATTTGACGGTCAATTTGCCCTCCTCCTCCTCCTACTACATTCCATTTTTTGTTAGTTTCCTTGTTCACAGGAAGATTTTGTTGGAAATACTTGCTATCCAATGAAATAATAGAATCTCTGCCCAGGCATTTTAGAAAAGTGCAAAGAAACATGTTTTAGGACTTAAGAAAAGAGAGAGGATAAATTCCGATAATCGAGAGAGATGGAAAGCTTATTTCAAACTTCGAGACGGTCACTGATGTGTGATAAAGATCGTGCGACCTAGCAAAAAATTTCTTTATTATAACACATTTATTTGTTATGTGCTACAAATCCATAACCAAACAACATCCCTTCCCGTTGGGCGTAACACAAAGATGTTATTTCAAGCATCGTTATGAAATTGAGAAGGGAATCCTCACTTACTGTACGTCAAACAGATCGGTTGACTCCACTGAACGGTATAACCTATAAAATATTTATCATTTTTGAGACGACGTCCAAGCATCCTTCCCTGATCTGCCAACTCAAGCAAATGTTTTATGTTTTTTTCTGATTTTGACTTTGATTCGCGAAGTGCATTGATGATTTCGCCGAAAACGTATACGAGAGCACTTCGCAAATGCGCTCAAAGATTTATGGTGCACTACATGATCGTCAACATTTCGCAGAGCGAACTCGATTCATTCACATTAAATACTCGAAATTGTAACAGGCAAATGTTTTTCACATGAGAAGTGCCACGTGATTTTAGATGGTCGTATTTGTGAGCTCTGAGTTATAACTGATGCTGGCCTTCGTTGGAGTTTGCAACATTCGATTGCAACAAAGAAGGATTCGAAAACTGCTAAATGCATTCATTATGCATGTTTTGCAGCAGAGATATATCGATAGGGCTCCACTGCATATTGCCTATCTTTCTCGGACACGTCTGTAGGATCATCCCACTAAGCTTCAGACATCAGGTTGATAGAAGGTGTTCACTCGCCCTCTTTTATGGCTTTCTAAAATCCATACCAATCAGATTACGTTGCTAGGCTAACAACATTTAACCTATAATCTCTTAAACACCGCAAGTTTAAATTCGACTTGATTTTTGTTACAAAATTATACGCATCTTCTTTGAAATTGCTTTCCGAGATTTAACTTGAGCGTGCTTCGGATTGTAGTCGCAGTAGGCATAAGCATCAGACGTAACAACACTGAAACGTTCTGCACCACCTCCAGTCTTATGTTGTGCATATGTGGGATGCGCTTCCTGATGTCATTCCTGATGTGTCAACGATGTCAGCTGGAGCGTCGTTTCGATGCTCAAGTTACAGATGGCCCCATCTAGTGATCTTTGTGCTGTGGTGGCTGCCGTCCTATGCGCAACATTGCGCCTCTTTGCCGTGTTGTTCTTCGTTTGCTGGGTTGATTCTCTGTTACTTGATCTTTTCTGATTCTCTTTTCATGCGTTTTGTCTAGGTTCTATCTTTCTAGTGAGTTCAAATAAAATAAATAAAGAGGAAGTTATTCATAGCAAAACAGTTTTTGAGCCTTCTAAGCCTATAACGGTACAATAAGCAAAAGCGGATTTGTAAAATGAGGGGATATATTACGTTGCAAATATCAAAAAACCTAATGTGCAAATACTGATTCAGATGCGCCACAAATGAGTGTCGTAACGCCATTGTCGTGGACGTTGCATCTCTGTGAGCGGTCTTTCAGTCACATCTCGGCATGTTGTCAGTCTGTCATTCAGTCTGATTCGAATGAACGTTCACTTCCAACATTTTCAACTATTCGCCATTTCTTTACATGTTGAAAGCACCATTCAAGTAAAGGTATTCATGATCGAAATAGGTGTAAATGCTTAAAAACAACTTTGAAGTGGATATGCGACTGTGTGATGCAGTATTTCCATACGGAATGGCACGAGAGCGAACATTCTTTTCTTGTTCTCGCAGCCATACCTCTGCAGTCACTACCATACCTCTGCAGTCACTCATCTTTAGTCACTGAGGAAGTGAAGTCGACTCTGCAATATATGGAGTGTGAAGGCAAAACAGAAGTTGAGTCTGCAGAGACATACTTTAGTGCGAAAAGCTGGGAGAAAAAGCTTATTGCTTCAAAAGGCAACGGAAGGTGAAAACGCAGAAATCAATGTGGACGAGATGATGTCTATGGAGGTGTATTAATGACTCAATCTTCTTGTTGCTGATTAAGCAGTATCGATACGCATAACAGAATTGTACGATATGAAGTTTATGTAGCCGATGTTCTCCATTCCTTCCCCGCTGTTTTATAGTCCGTCACAGTTCGTTGTTGCCAGTCGTTTGCGACAATTCACTACAACAAGTACCTCCATGTCCTGCTACGAGCGGTTTTTATGACTACTAAGTACTGCTACCCCAACTGTCCATCTCGTTGATGGTGTCCATAACCTTCTGCAACTTGCTTACCCTATCATCCCAATCCCTGCAGTGACCTACTCTATCATCAGCTATGTTTAATGCACTTCTGTCCTGTGTGGCCGTTCGCTGACGTGTTCTATCTGATGTCCTCCACCAGTGTCAATGCGGTTCAGTATCAAGATGGACTTTCTTTAGGAAATGCCTGATCCAGTTGCGTAAGGTGATAAAATTCTATCGTTGCAGCTTTCACCGTCCTGATATAGTGACGATCCTACAAGTATTGCAAAATGCTCGTCGCATCGTCCCACCTCCAAAAGTATTGAATTCTTCCGTGCCTTGACAATTAGCACTTCTGGCTTCTTCGAAACACCCCAACTTTTTTATTCTCAAAAGTGGATAGCAATCGATCTCTTCGTAAGGCGGCTGAGGTTTGATCCCCCTCCTCCTCCTCCCTCTCCCCAACCGACATCTTGCCCCAAGTTGTTCTACATGAAGCGGATGTGGCATGCTATTATATAGGCTCACCAACTCCTTCGACCTTCGAGTAACGATAATGCAAGTATCGCCGGCGCAATGTATGTGCCAACTTTGCCTCTAACATAAAAACCTTCTAAGTGCGCCGTGCACAGCAGCTATATCAACAAGTTTTTAAAACACAATTTATTAAGAGCAAAACAACCAACGAGCAGAGCAACTGAAACTGGATCCAATATCGTCTGCAAAACAAATAAAACACCAAGATCAGCGGAACTCCACTAGTCAACATGACACTGGATTGAAACGTGTGGCGGACAGGATGATGCGGTCAGAATCTTCAGAAGTTATACTTGATGTAAGGTATCTCAACATCTTCGTCATTGCTGTCCGTTGCCATCACTTCGAGAACCAGAGATCGAGCGTATGCGGGCGTCCTCCGCCTCGAAACCTCTTCCACAACTGTCCTCACACTGCAATTCATTTACCTGATTGAAAGAATACAACGCTACCTTTTTGCGATACTTCGAATGAATGCAACTTAAGCGTGAATCAACAGCTCAGCAGAAAGAACAAAACGGATGTGGAAGGAAGCGTGGCAATCAAATTCAAGGAAGCCTCCTTGAATTATAATATATGGAATGTGCGCGGTTCTCGCTGTCCCTTTCCCACTCCCTTACACGTGAAACTTTGACGGCATACACCGAACTGAACTCGACTTTCCACTTCACCTGACACAGTCGCTCCTCTTATGTTGGACGTTTTACTAGTGCTGGTGCAAATTGGATGGCTACGACTAGGCTCAATGGGCTCAAAACAGTTCAGAGTTGGGGCACATTCTTTAACGACGAAATTTTACTGCTGTAGTTATCACTATCAGAATTCGCCATGAGACAAGCTTTCCACAAAGCCAACATAATTCTAAGACCGTCGCCCGATGTTTCGACATCATCTCGGAAACTTCGTAACATTTAATTCACTACACCAAACTTCCGAAAACTGATCTACAACTTGACAGTCGTCTAGCTGCCCTCATTCCCTGAAAAGAATTCAAAAAAGAGTGACAAAAGGTAGCTGTATTACAAACGCAAAAGCGATACCATCACAACGACCTCCTCTTTCAAGACAAAAACCCAGCCGGTAACCAGGATCTTCTCATGGGAAGGGATTGAGTTTAAGAATAACTATAGTTTTGTGATAGATGAGCGAATTTTATTATTTTAGCTTCAGCTTTATCAAATGCTTCTATTCGCATTTGTTTAACCGAAAGAAGTGAACCCACAGCCTATGCGCAGTCTGAGTATATCTGAGATACGTGTTAAAGCCCACAGTCCCCAAAATCACAAATGTAATATTTTCTCAGCCAGTTCAGTGCATGGATTTCCCATCGTAGTTAATACAAGGAAAGCAAAGTCACCCATCACTCTTCGCCTCCTCTTCCCCCCTTCATTTCCTTTAGGTGATGTTCCAATCCCAAAAAGCAGGTGATGACAACAAACTTACTCTTGATTCATTCGTTCCGCTCGCTTGGTGGCACTCATGAAAAAGCTGTAAATGAGAGAAACTCCCGATGAAAGCATTGATACTTCCAGCTTAGATTGCTCCTGAAAAGCAAATATTTCTTATCCACCCAAGACTTCGATGACAACAGAAATACCACGTTTTCTCCAAAAAGCAGCCTGCGCCTTTTTCCCTTCCAAGCTTGTTCTTAAATTCGAAAAGGTTTCTGATCAAAGAAGTAGGCTACTCAAGTCTTAGCTACAGGATTGAGTGACAAATGCTGCTTACTGCCAACGGAGAGGAGGGCCTTCTTCTCCGAACTACTAGCGTTTCAAACAACATACCACTGCAGTAATAAAGCGGGTGTTCAAAAATGTTTTACGGAAGCCTTTCTAAAGTGCGCCATAAACCAAAGTTCCCCGCAAAGATCACTGAAAACAAAAAGAAAACAAAAACCAAGAATGTGTGAACGTTCAGCATTGGGCCTGTATTATCAACTGACCTGAATCCAGTCAATAAGTTCCTTGAGAGATTTAGGTCCCTGTATCTCGAGTCGGTCCCATAACGTGAACGTTTGATCGTGATACTACAAGCAAATAACCTCAATATCTGAATGACACGTGGTACAAGACAAGGTGGAAGCAACTCAACGGCTTGATGCAATACTCAAGTGAAGTGAGTAATATAATATATTCGACGTTAAGAATGAAAAGAGGCACCTTCAAGAAAAGTCGGAAGAGAAAGAGAAATGACTCAAATAACTGCCACCTGGACGTTGAGAAAATGCCCCTGTCAACTTTATTGCTGAGCCACATCACTCATAATTCCTCGGAAGTATTTTCCCATCTTCCACTGTCTTTCTACTTTCAAACACCGATTTAAACATCGATATTCACTACGAACGTTTGCATCCAACACAAAAAACAAAGTGAACCCAATGACAGAAATAAAAAATTCAACGAATAAACGAGATCATCACTTAAGCAAGTCCATTAAGCACTTAATAGGTACCAAAAAAACGAAACCTCTCCTCTCCAAAATCGACTCTTACTATCCCACATCCCTCACGTTTTATCGACTTCAGTCAATCCTCACACTTCTACATGCGATGATATATCACCACCAGACTAACTTACCGACAGCTTTAGGATGGTCGTGTTATTTATCCTTGAGCTTGAAACTTATAGTGTCTATATGTCCTAATGCATTCAACATACAAGCCCTGAATGTCGCACCCTCCCCCTCCACCCCCCTTTGCAATAAATGACCTGTACTTCCTTTCTCTACATCGTCCCTCTTCCCAATCCATAATTTCTCTCGTACAACTAGCTGAATCAAGTTCAAATCAAACAGCTTCTACTGCTGAATTCAGTCCTATCATTGATTTCATAAAATCCATCAGATGACAGTTCCCATAAGTCACCTTCTTTTTAGCCGCAGCGATAGGATCGGAGAAAGCGAAGAAGGGAAGCGCCATGTTGAGAAAACCATTTCTGAATCGATCGAGGGGCACTTTCAGCTGTCCGCTTCCATCACCAATTATCTTGTGCAGTTCCACACAAACAAGCCCGGCAACTGTGGCTGTCGTCGTTGCTATGGCCGGGATGATCCGGCCGGCGATTTGTTTCGTCTGCAAAAAAGAGTAAGTCTATTGGGGAAAGCAAAAAGGAAGGTAAATAGAAATGACAGCGCTCGCTTCTACAGTTTTTTCCGAACTTCTAGAAACTTCGCCCTCACAGTGGCAGATTTCCGTGATGATTAAAGCGATGAGTAAATCTACATAGTTTGTATGGCGAGATGAAGCCAATATTAATCTGACTTCAACTTGAGAGACTCCTTATTTGATTACGAATGAAAACACTGTCAGCAAATAAGATCTGAAGTGGCGACCTTCAGCTATCTGGAAAACGAAAACTTACGAGCTCGGATCCTATCTGCGATGGTTCTTTATTCACCATCAGACGAATAAAAACGATGGACGCAATTGCCGTCTCTCGAAGAAAATAACTGCGATTCAATGACACGCGGCAGAATATATACTGTGGATAATCCAAAGTGACACGCCCCGAACTCATTCCACAAATCTCACCTTCATGCGATCGGCAGGTTGAATATCGTAGTTCTCGGCACGAAGATTGGATGCAGCGGTGATGAATTCCATGTGGTGATTGCTGTCATCGTCTTTTTCGAAGTCGATTGGCGTCAACCTCTGCAGTGTCTTCGTATTCAACTTCGCCAGCTTGATCTTCAATGCCGAGATCTGTGTGTCCGCATCTTCTGAACAAATCACTTTATTCTCCGATTTTATTCCACTCACATAAAACATTTCTATTCTTTTCGCTTTCAACAACACATTTCGCAATCCCATTAAGCCGAAAGAATGGGACGAGGTCTCATCACGTCGCGGTCACCTCTAACCAAATAGAACCTCCAACGGCAAATTCATTAGCATTACTATTTGAGAAACATCCGTCGCCAACTCATCCTCGTTATCGCACATTATTCATTTAGCAGAAGCATATCCCCCCATTCCACATCCTATATACTTCCGCACCCCCTCGCAATTTTAGTTCTTCAGAAGGGCAAGAGGTAATCTCCTCAAAACAAACCATTCTACATTCAAACTCATATATGACTCTTTCGCAACATTTCGGATCAAAACCTTCAAGAAAGGTTCGCTACTAACTTCCGATTCTAAACATCCCCACAATAAGCGCTATAAACGTTAAAAATATTGCGTCAGCTAAAAAGTAGTGACAATTATCTCGTTGCGCACGTTTGCCGCGTCGTGTACGTGCTGTTTCATTTATTATTCACAGTATATTAAATACCATTTTAGACGTCGTAATCTCGCGTTTTCACTGTTCGCCTCGTTGCAAAAGAATTATCTCGCTTTTTTGCTCTAATGTCACCAGAAAAACGCCTTATCCACAGTATTCACGAGACCTCTCATCAAGTGATTTTCATCTGTTCCACGGTCTCGACAATTTCCTTCAGAGAAAACAGTTCGAAAACGAAAAAGATATTGAAATAGTCTTTCAGCATTCTGTAGCGTCTAAAAAACTATTTTTATGCAAATGGGATCAACTCATCAGTTTCACGTTGGCAACGCTGTTTATTTCGAACAAAAATATTTATCCTACTTTGAGTTATGAAATATCAAAGTTAATACATCGAGACTGTCACTATTTTTTAGCCAACTTAATATTGCAATATTTATTCACTTCTAACGCACCTTCAATATCCACCTCCGCAACGCCCTATTTGAGTGTAATAGAGCATAAAAAACGAACCTTCGTTGACTTCATCTTGCTCCTTTGCCTCAGCTTCAGTTACAGCAATCTTTACACCACTCTTTGGTTGGAATGGCTCTGGTTTCACCTAAAAGCACAACAATCACTTATTAACTTCACTAACCATCCCTATGAAAACATACAGAATTCAAACCCCAAATTTATTCCTTCATCGGAATATTTGTCAATCACTTCGTAAATCTTGATCGATCCGATGTGAGCTGCCGTGTGCTAATATTACTGCTGGTAATGAAGCTAAAAAACTGGAAGGTGATTAAGTCCGAAAGAAGCCCATAAATTAATGAAGGAAAGTGGAGGACGAACTAAATTCAAAAGGGCATATGATATTTCGGCTGATAATAAATAGTGACTTCTTTTGCGGACACCCCGTAAGAGAATAAAATCATCGTTAGTTTACAGATATGATACACAACTTCATTTTCTGCTGGCGATTGGATAAGGAAAATTCTTGTGAATATTATCGTAGGATGGGAAATAGCGGGCCGTGAACTACGAAAGATTCCGTCATAGCCGCACTCAAATCCGGGATTTGACTTCAAACAGATTCACCGGTTTTCGATATATAGCGAACCTTCAAAAACGGTGTTCTTCCTTTGAAATTAAGTAAAAATATAGGTGTGGCATAGAAAATGCCTACAGCGGAAATCAGCCCGTTGTTTTGTATAGCATTGTTAATGCCCTGATGGAAGGATTAAGGCTTACGACTCAAATGACCGGATACAACGTAATAAAAAGCAATAATAACTGACGCTGTTGAGCACGTCAAGGATTTCCTTCTTGCCGAGAATAGGCTCAATGTTGTATTGCTGGGCGCGAAGGATGGAAGCCGCATAGACGAAGTTGAAATGCTCTTCCTAAACAATCGATGTCATCAATAACTGCTCAAACAAAGTATCGACATGAATTCAGTTCACGTTCAGTACACCACTCATAAAATGCGAGAGAAAGGCAATTTAAATATAGTTGGAGATGCGACTTCCGCTTTAA
This sequence comes from Toxascaris leonina, assembly GCA_022844705.1. NCBI lineage: Eukaryota > Metazoa > Nematoda > Chromadorea > Rhabditida > Ascarididae > Toxascaris > Toxascaris leonina. Next base: position 18,102 of record JAARMF010001347.1, on the reverse strand, counting down.
TGCATTCTTTTGGAGGCATAACATCTTAGAACAGAATGAAAAAGAGCTAGCATTAACAACACAAAAATATAGGATGATCACATATTAAAGCGGTGTGGAACTCAGGGAACACACTGAAGTCAAAACAAGACTTATCCTCCGGAATCGAATGTTAAGACACACAAAAGGATAACGGCTGGGAGATGAATTGTAACCTGGCAATCGTTACCTAGTATTCCAGCCAAATAACATTCCATCTACACAACATTTGCAAGGCCAAGATGTACGACGAAAAAGTGGTCAAGGCCAGTGACACCATTCAATCATTATCTTTAACCTTTCATGAACCAGCCATGTAGTGGTATTGCTTCGTTTTATACGCGAGAAAATAACGCGAATCTCATATGAAACTCACCTTCTCAGAGTCGAAGTGTAGCACATGTGGACACCTCTTCGATCCCGACCAGAACTTCACTCCTTGGCTCGTCATTTGATCCGGAGGGAACGTGTGCAATAGCTGCGCTACCGCATTATGGAAATTTTCCTACGAAACAAACCGATGATATTCTACAGCGGAGATAGAAAACCCGCGGAAGGAAAACAATTGTACGGGTCAAACGGCTACAGTAAGACAAAATTTGAACGACAAGCAGTCAGGTTGGACACAAGAAAACACCTCAAATGGATAATCCCTGCACCGAAATTTCGAATTCTTTGCACTTTTCCTGTCTCAAATCACCTCCCATCGCCTCATCGTATTACTATACTCATTCCTAAACCCATCCACTGGTTTTATGCTTTCAGCGGTTTCCACCTTCCTACTACCATTACCGAACGATTTCAAAGAGAATATATTCAGCAAACAGAAAAAAGAAAAAACGCCACAGAGCAGCACTGACTCGAAAATTATCGCGAAGTGAAAACGCATCGATTCGCGTTTACCTGGAACAGAAGACGAGCCCATTTGATGCAGTCCTTAGCCGTTTGTGGCTTATCGTCGATCAACGCTCGCTTCACCTGGTCCAGTACCTGAATCTGAAAACAGCAACCCATTCTTTGATGATTCTGAGAAACACCCAACATACAGAAAGTTGTAGACTTCAAGCAGCTAATGTAGTTTCGATTTCAGATGAAATGCAGGTGTGTAGTCGTATAAAGTCTTACATAACACACGAAAAACAGTGAAGCGCGTTTCAACACAACAACGGATGTTAATAAGTCATAAATCGTTATGCCGACCTACAAAAGAACAGGAGTTATATAAAACTAGCGCAGTCAGTCCCCATCCTACAAGTGAGATTTATCGGCTCAAATTATTCCTGAATCCAGGGCTGCTGGATTTAACTATAGTTTTTCTTGAACGGCTGCATAATGGACAAAGTATGTCATCGATTATTTTAAGTTACCAAGAATATCGAGTAAAATGAAATAACCAAAAGTTACGGCTTAGGGGCGAACGAATTGCCTCCGTCCGTACCTTAGAGTGACAAAACTAACCGCCACTGCAACTACAGCATAGATCGACCTTCAATGAAATAGGTTCTTACTGCTGGCAGTGAGAGGAAGTTGGGTGCCCTCGTGGTGCCCAATTATATCTTCCCCGCATTCCTATTCTAAATCCGTCCCAGGTCCATCAAGTTGCAGCGTCGCACCAGAAAACTGAGGTGGAAAATGAAAAGAAAGAAACATACCCTCTGATGAATGCTCATATGTTCGACACGCTCAAGGAATGCCCTTTCATCAGAGAGGAATTGATTCACCGTCTCCGCTGGATTTGTGAAGAGTCCTTCAAAGAGTTCCCGAGCCCACTGGATCGTATGCTGAATTTCGTTGGGGAAATTCTTCAGCGTACAGATCGGAATATCCTTTTCCGGTGGGTCCGCCGATGAACTGAAATAAACATCGCCGAATATACAAAGAAACCTAGCTATCCTCCCAGATTATGTAAAATATAGAACTGAAACGACAATACTCCGCCAAAGAATTCTTAAGGGTGCAACTCGTAGTAGAGAACCAAATCTCAAAACCTTACGGCCAAATATTGTCCTAATCCATAAGCAGTAACTAATAGGGCAATCAACAAAGTCAAAACAACGATACACTGCAAGTTGATCAAAGGCCAACGCAAACATGAAAACGCATCCACTACCTAGATTTCGAATGGTCTGAGATGACACGCACAATGAATGAAAGCATCAAACAGCTCACCCATAGGATTCGGTAAGGTGAGGGTATACAACTTGGACGTTCCCCTTGGTCCCCATTGTGCCTGATTCGAGCAGTGGAAGACGATAATAAACGCAACGACGATCCATATAACGCCCTGAAATGACTTTCTACTAGCTGAAGCAAAATCTTCGGTTAAACATGGTTAAACTTAACCACACATATCAATGTGCCGCTCTTCTTTTATTCTGCGACAGCCGGGTAAGGAGGAGAGGAGGTAGGGGGAGGGGGGGTGGCAGGGAGGTAGGGGAAAAGCGCGGAGTTTCTCGTGATATCAAGCATCATTGCAGAAAATTGACAAAAGTGGAAATTGAAGCGGAAGAGTAATTACAAAGGGTTCAGAAACAGCGTAACAAACATCAAACCTCACATATTCGCATAAAAATCTACTCATCTTAGTAGGCGTCAGCAGCCGTCCAGCATTACGTGAATTTCAAAGCATATTGTGTTTTTCAAAAATTCTTCTTCAACAAAGTTTACACAAGGCATCACCTGAGAATCGTAATCTAAATAGAAGAAACTGCACATTTTCACGAAAGGAAACAATGAAAATTCTGCGAAGAACTGCAGAATTACCTCAAATTCTCAGCACCTTCAGCAAAAGATTCCCAAAAAGGAGAGAACGGATGTTTTCATCCGTCATTTCAATCGAACATTCCCAAAAACACGAGAATGCAATATATACGTAATTAGGCGTACATACGTAATTTTCGGTCATATATTATCGAACTACGTCATTCCCAAACGATGTTCAGATGCTGCTACCAGTTTGGAAGCTCAGCCTTTCGAATATTGGGGCTGCTAGAAGGGGGGGGGGGGGGGGGGACACATATGCTCATTTATCACTTGGATGACCATTAACTTGAGATTTAATAAGCAAATAGAAGTATGCAAGTGGAGGATAAAAATATAAAAGCGAAAATAAAGCAACATACTTGCATCGAGGTTGTCGAGTGCATTGAGCACACAGTTCAGACCATCGAAGAATTCATCGGTGAAGATACCTTCTGTATCCGAACCAACACGCTCCGATAGCGCTTCGATGTTGAGGTCGGCGTTGAATGCCAACACAGCACGTGCTGCCACCTCCGACTTTTTACTCTAAGTATGCCATAACTATAGCAAATAAATGTAGCACTATTCAGAAATCACATCAAAGGAATGCAGCATTCCTCGATAATAAAGTAAAACACGATATGCCGGCTACAACAAAGCGCATTAAAATTGATGATGAAAAAAGTGACTTTCTTATAATAAAGTTAATAATTGAAGCCAAAATCAAGCCATAGGAAGATACGATCACAGCCACCGACTCTTCTCATTAATATTCAAAACTCACGCAACCTCTTCGCAGCGAAACATTGAGAAATATGCAGTGCGTTTGCAGATGCAGCCAATACATCAATAACGCAATCACTCGCATTGCACTATTCATGTATGCTCGTCACTACCTCTTCAAACGCCGTTCCCATAAAACGAATTGGTGCATCAAGCCAACTACTGGTTCGGCAAAGACCGTTCATGCCTATCACCTACCCTTTGAAAATTCTTTTGTCGTCATGATGATTCAATAAAGACACACCAACAAATTCGAACATAGTGATGTCATCAAGCTATACGCCGAATCACGAAGGCTCACCCCAACGTCGTTCTTCCTGAATAGAAACTGTCTATTGAGATTGCTAATCTCGATCTGATCCATGTCCGTGATCTTCACTACGCCTTCACCCGATTTGTCACAGGCTGCACCCATCATCGCCAAGTTCTTCAGCAACTCGCAACCAATCGCTCCTCAAAATTAACTTTAGCATTACAAATAATGACTCGACAACCACCAAACAACGCCATTATAGTGAACAGTTATCTGCCATTTTGTTCAATAAGAAATTCGGCTCTTAGGGTAACAACACTATTTGCCTATGTAGTGATGAAAAATTATCGACAAACAGGAAGGATATTTTTTGAAAGGATCATCGCGATATATGCCATACGATGGAGTAGGCTAGCAAAGAATTCACAACCACAAACTGCACATTTCTGCACCAATCCTCTAAACATCACACAATAGCGCCAATGGATTCTTCATCCTTACATCTCGTAGAATATATGAAGTTATGTAGAAATTTGCCCAAAAAGGAAAATAAAAAGATTCAGATTATATAAACGGAGATTACCAGCGCCCACGACGAAGAATTTCTGCTTCATTATCGCCTTCTGATATGCCTCTCCAAATACTGCGATTTGGCCATCATAGCGACAATTCCTCTGCAACGAATTCAATTTTCAGAGGTAATTTCAAAGGTGGCATTATGCAAATGAATAAAAAATACAAGGAGTGAACAAAAGAAATGCATAGAAAAGTTGGTAAATTCTTGGAAGACTGAAAAAAATTTTGAAAAAGTTGCGTCGAGGAAGTCGGTATACTCTGTATTTCACATTAATTCCTCTATGAACTTCAGAGGTGTGGGAGAAGTTAGCACGACAAACGAGTAAACTATCTCGCAACGTCTCATCTGCCTTTATCGAGAATGGCAGTAAAACAGGCGGATTTAAAAAAGAAAACATTTTTCTACAGTCAACTCAGATTCCGCTCAAAGACTCACGAGTAAAATTGTGACTCAATCCATATCGCGCTGAAACAACAATACTTCTGTACATATTTACTAATGGCACTTGCTTTCACTTCACTTCTAGTGTGGTTCATAAGCATCATATACAAACTAGAAGTTGCAGACTCCTTTATAAACACAAAGTGCCAAAAGCCTCAGAAGGACTGCCCCTCGCCAACGACGAATCATGCCAGCGGACTCGCCCTCCAGCGAACAGTTCATACGAAGTTTGAAGTAGTCGACATCGCATCTTATATTAAAAGACTTTTTGCACAGCACAGCAGAGTTGATTGAACACCTCATATAATCAGAGATGTACCATATGAAAGCAGCTGCGTCTCGTAAAGCATGATGTGATAATATAAGATAACGGTTCACTGGTAGACAATGTTGTCTTTCTTTACAAGTAATAGAAAGCATTGCACAAAAGTAATTTCGCATGGCGCGATTCATTCCACTTCTCGCCTAATGCTCCGATTACCGCATCTGCATTTAACTGATTTTGGTATGAAGCAAAGACATCACAACTCGTGACGCCTCTCCTCTCCCAGTGGTGCAACAATATGCCGAATTAACCTTCGGGCAACAGAAGAACCTGACAAAGTCTGGAAAACAAACGAACAGTCACAGAAGAAGATACTGCTTCTCCATTCGAAAACCAAATCGTCTACAGTTTAGACTTTCCAAAGAGTAAATGGAATAATATGTGAGAAAGCAGTAGAAAAATGAAGCTTGAGGTAGACCCAGATAACTACTGAAAGTGGTCATACCGGTTTGCAGTCCTCCATCGTGAGTTTAGAAGCATCGAAAGGTGACCAAGGGCCGTGAAGCGCCTCCAAGCAGTCGATGTAAAGATATTGCTGCAGAGGTGTCATGTGGTGTGTTACGGCCTTCATCGCCTCTTGTGCGGCTATACCCCCCACAACCGACGCTATAGCAACCAGGTTGCCTGATGCCTGCAATTCAAAACACCGTCCCTTTTGGGGGAAATTCTAAAAACTATAAATCTGAGCTGGCAACCCAACCAATACCTCCGCTTGATAGCGCTAAAGGAAACAATATAACAATTCAAGACCATCCCATTACACTAACAAAATGAGGACTCTTATGAGACTGAAAGTAAACAAATCAACAGAAGCTTTTGGCACCATCTTTAAAGAAAAAAGATTGCCCTACATCAAAAAAGCAGCGTTCACAATCATCTACTCTTAGACACAAACTATTTCTGAAAGTTTCACCATAAAATTCATCGCCATATGAAAGAATTGTCAATTGCAATCCGAAAGATGATAAAGCCGCCATGTTGAAGGAATATTCACTCGTTATGCTGCATTTAGTGGAACGCTTAAGAAAAATTTAACTGCAACCTGATAGCTGAACATTTTGAGAAGCTCGTCGTCGATTTGGCTATCAGCGGGCAGCTCCTTCTTCAACAACTCGACATCAGTGTCGCAACGAGGCGCAGGACGACGACCATACTAAAAATCCGTAACAGCAAAGTGAAATGATTTATGAGTATCCATTGATAGAGCTTAGGCAGAGCATCAAGCCGGTGAAGCAGAACCCCACCACTTTAACTTACCTTTTTAACAACTGTGGTTACAGAGATTGACAATACCTGCGAGCCATCCCCCTCCCTCTTGTTCACATTTTCTTACATCTCTTGCAGTGTAGCAGGAACTGCAAGAAAAAAGAGGTTCCACCTCTCAAATGACTATACAATCAAGTCCCGAAAGTCCCTTTCCGAACCACCACAGAAACATTCGAGGTACAAATTTCGCTCGTGTTAAACGTCTTTGTAGACTTACGAGATTTCATTATTTCAGAAGTATCGCTGCAAACTGCCATGCATTAGCATAAATCAAAAGAAAAAGAAAAAAAACTAGCATGTAATAGTATCAAAAACTAGCATGTAATAGTATCAAAAACTAGCATGTAATAGCATGTATCATGTAATAGTTTACATATTCCTTCTATGAGACGATACCTTCTCAAAGGTAAAATGCCTAATGAAGGAAACTGATGAAGGAAGGAAATTGAAAAGAACCTCAGAACGAGGTTCATAGTAATGAACCCCAGACTAGGACCTCCCACGATGAATATATGAAACTTGATGCAACAACATCTACGTCCTTTACAAAGAGAACAAATAAAAAAAATCAAAACCATTAGTGGCACAATCACGAAAAAGAGCCTCAAAAGGCGAAATTTCTTGCCTACCTTCGCCTCGAACTTATATAACGCTTGCCACAGGGCATGCAGCTGCGTGGGGTGATCCAGTTTTGCAAAATCCCAGATCAAGAAGTCCGGATTGCGAACAGATTCAGCAAGCGACCGATGCGTCACGTACTTCGGCCGCTTCACCTGCGTTGCTCGGCCACCCTCCACGTATTCGGAGAATGTTGTTGCTACTGAACCGATGTTGAACATGTGTGGGTCTGAAACATCGTACATATATAAACGAAGTGGGAAATGCAAAAAGAGCAAGTGCTAAAACACTTTCTGCACATCGACTGCATATCAAGATATGCTCATTCACCAATAACCCCCTCAGTTATTTGAGTACCCGTTCGGATACAACCATAAACAGTATTTCAAAACGAACAGAAACATCACTGGCATCTTTTCACCTTAAATAATGTAACATACTTTTGACAGTAATCTGCACTGCGTTGATCTGGTTCAGTTCAGTCATTCCCTTCACCTCAGAGAACGATATGTAGTCGCCATCTTCGAAGCCATGCATCACATTCTCCAGAGTCATCACGTCACCGGTCTCGCGATCTACATGCTCGATCAACACCTCAAACAAGTGACCGTGTGTCACCAAAGCAGACGACGTATAACTGTGGACTCTTCCACTTCAGCAGAAGTGTTCACTTTTCACGAGACGGGGGGGGGGGTATAAGGAAGGTGATATAAGTATGCTGATAAGATAAGATACTAGTGGTTTATAGCCGAATTAATAAACAATCTTCGAATACTACGAAATTGACTATCCAAAACGCCTTTGATGCAATTCAAATAAGTACCGACATACTTTGCAGCAAATGAAATTGCATGAAGGCGACATCACGCTAAGGTTATCGCTGCTTCAGCAGACAACCCCTACCTAAACTTTGGCCTTCAGCTGGACCAACGGTCAGTAGTCATAATTTTGGGAGGTTGCCCACGTGGAGGCAGTGTTATGTGAGGACACAATGATTGCAGACTCTGCTTTTTCGCCTCAACATCAACGTTATGGTTACTCACTGAGCAGATAATTCTCTACCAGTACCCAAATCCAAGATTCTTCCTTCCTCTACCGCTCTTTCCGGTTCACAGTCACAAAGTTACACAATCTTAACTCGAAAGAAGCTGTTTGAAGTCGACGAAAAAAACAATCTTCTGCTGACCTTCAAGCCATTATTGTCGTATACAACTGAAGTTAACTAAGCATATAAAGTTTCGTAAAAAATCTCTCACATGATTCTCATTTACTTCCTCACTTCAAAATAAATTATTCACTTCTGATGACCCATCCCTTTCCATCTCCTCCACTCAGAATCTGCTTTTATCCACCCAGCACAAATAAAATCATAAGGGATCCCAGAATCTTTTTATCCAAAAAGAATCATAAAGAATATTTGATATCGAAGATAAATCGTTTGCTTGCAGAAAGTCGCCCAATCGATAATACCTACTGAAAATAAAAAATCATTCATCTCCTGTCGGTTGCTAATGCCAATAAGGAATAGTTGACGGGATGGAAACGAAAAACTGCAAGTCTACAGGGAAAAAGCTGAATTCGTCCTCTTTTCCCTTCCCTCTCGCAAACCCTCCAACTAATCGAAACTGATATCAGCAAAAAAACGAGTATTAACCTCTTTGCACTGTTCACCATTGGGATCGTCGATCCGGAACTCGTTGCCCACATCCAAGAAAACGAATGCGAACAGACCACGAGCATCCGCCACCAACATACGACGACTATGAGCTCGTGCCCATCCATTCACCTTCAACTGCAGCGAGAGTGGTGCGTCCGTCAATACCACCAACTAAAAGTTTTATCTGTTAACTGCAACGAAGGCAAAGTGATCACTTCATTGACAGCAATTACTCTCTTATCCATCACCCATTTGAAGAAAACAAGCTGATATAAAAATCGGAGAAGGGGACGGGGAAAGCTTTAGTGACATCCGAAAATTCAACCACCAGATATTGGAAGGTGAATGTGGATTCAAAGAAGAGAATGAAACGATCAAATAACCATATCCTTGAAGACATTACTGCGTAAAGCGAAAAGCTGTCAAGTGGACCAATGGAACAATGAAAAAAGCCGAAACCCTCAAGCTTCGTAACGACTCTATGTGCCGCGCTTTCTGTTTTTCTTTTTTGGCGATTTATGCATTTCGTTTTATACCAGCTGTAATAACAAATAATACATCACCCTTCTAAAACTAATATATATTATTTGTTACAAAACAATCTCAAAGTCATTACGCTTGCAACGGACCGGTTTCGATGAATTATATAAGCATTCAGTGAAAAGGACTTCCATACGGTCATATAGCCTGAATAGGACACTCGAATCTCGATCCAAAGCATAAAGACCGTAGATGAAATCAATGAGTATTTCAAAGACAATCCTTTCGGCTACAGATAACGCTGCAAAAGCTTGACAGCTTGAACGACTAAGCTTGATCGGTGTGAAAGTCCATCTTTACTTAATGCTTGCGTAGTTAGCCGCAACCGATTTACCGCAAGCGTAACCACTTTGAGGTTGTATTGAAATAAATAATATATATTAGTTTTATGAGGGCGATGTATAATTAGTTATCAGAGTTGCAATGCCATGCCATATTCTTAAGCCAATCAACAAAAGTTTCATCAGATCATCGCATCCAATATCACGTCAAAACCCTTCTCAAATAGGATTGTTGAATGGTGCCAATTGTAAATCAAATATAACGATGTGCTCCGCTTACTATCAACTGCAAAACTGCCTTAATTTCGATAGGAAAGAAGAAACGTTCACTTTTCTGCCGAATATCGAATTAAAAGTCATTCAGCTAATTTCAGTGATCATCAACAAGTGAATCAGCCGTGGAAATGTCAAAAGGAATGATCTGCAATCGTTTATTGTAGGCTATTTCTTCGATCACAGCATCCCTTCCTAAAATGCAATTATTGCAATATTATTTCGCCCCACAGAATACAACCATCCACACTGACTGTAAGCTTGTTACTGCTGAACGATTTAGACTGATAACAAGTAGAGTTGCTTTCGTCATGTCCCCTCACAAAGCTTTTTTATAGAACCTTAACTTTTCAGCAATGATTCAAATGCAAACTTGAAACAATTATCCCCTACTTTACATAGTCTTTTTGATCTGACAGCCCCTTTTTTTGATCTTACAATTTATATTTGCGGAGAGAAGGACAGACAGCGGAAAGCGTGAAAGACCGTAAAAAACGGAGGGAGCAGGATAGGAGGGGGGTGATGGGATGGAAAGGGAGAGGAAACCGCATTAGGCCGGTATTCCCTCCACAGTCCTTGCCGTCCACCATGCCTCTTCCTCGTCGACTTAAGTCGAATGGCGGCCGTCCGCATCCTCATATGGCAATCCGATGATAGACAGCAGGGCTGGCATTTTCTCTTCGCGCCCCCTGCCCCTCTTCTTATCGGACAGGGGGAAACAGCCTGTTAGATTCTCTTCGCCTCCCCTTTATTTCCAAAACCATTCTCTCTTTCCCCTCGCATCGCTGCATTCTCTCATCTACCATTCCAGTCCTTGACTGGTATAACGAGCAAATGACTAATACTTGAATAACAACGAATAAGCAGTCGGCAAACTATTTCAGGACTGAAACGCATTCTTTACAATTCAGTTCAGCAGATACTCAGATTTGGCAAGTGGAGCGAAGGTTTTCGTTTGCACTTGTGAGGGATGTTTATGGTATGAAGAAACATGCCTCTCCTTTCCCACCGCCCTTCTTTCTGTTATGTTAGCACTAGTTAAAATGCCAATAAAGCTTGTAGTCAATAAGAAACTGACATCAAATTGCTTCACGAAATCCTCGGTGAGCGGCTCCGTGTTCAGCTTGCAGACAACACTGTCATTGAGTTCGGCTAAACGTTCGAAACTTGCCTTCGCACGATTGCAGCCAAGGTCCTCTTCCCGCAGATAGTACTGCAATGTTCTGCGTCTTAAAGCGCTTCAGGACATAGGTACTAAAGCACCACTATATATTCGGTGTTAACTACCCCCACAAACCCCATCTTTTGGAAGCATCGCTTTTGCAAAATACCGTTGAGCGATGTCGTTCGCCTATCTCTATGCCTTCCTACCCACCTTCAATTCGAGCATGACTTACGTAACAGTTGGGGTGATTACGGGATATAAGGGTAGCAACAAGTGACCTTCAAACAACTCTCAAAATGACCAATCAACCTGGGAAGATGCTGAGAAATAAGCATGTATTTTACACAGCGGTCGATTCAAAAGATGAATCTTTTTGTTCGCACGAACGGTCGACATCGTTAAACGGAAATGCCATTTGCATTGTTATCTGCTGATAATTTATACTGATCGGTGAGGTTAGCAACAGCAGTGCAAAAGCGACTCTGCACCAACTGTTCTCTCACGACTCACTACTTGTTTATTACGATGTAAACAATGCCGCTGTTTACATGGACTGATGTGTGATCTTATGACGATAGTCGTGTGCCATAGCAGGAAAACGATTTGAAATTTGGCAGATTCAAATGCCGATGAACAACTTTCAGGCAGCTCTCCAAGGCATAAAAATAATCGATGGGTAGTGATGACATAAGTTGATTCCTAGTTGGTAGATGATCCTTCCTCGAATGTTTTCCCATTCACTGAGATCTTTCAGTACTTACAACTACGAGGAGAAAGGGAATAAGTCATTCAAAAAAATGTGATGGATGAGGCATACGACACGAACAGCAAAAAACTCATCAATACTTGTATAGACAATACTGCATTACACCTACATCAGCCACAACGCATATTTCAGATTTTCGATGGCTGAAAACCTCTCAAAAGTTTAATATGCACAGATTTACTGCGGAAGAAAACGTAACTGTAGAGTCGACTGCACATCAAAAGGAACGCACTTTTGAGCGATACTACTCCCCTAATCGCTTATCACTATGTATCACGTTTCTTGAGGAGCATTTTGGCGATCGTTGAAAAAGCGTTAATTCCATTCTCATTTTGCATACTACACATTCTGTAAGCATATCTTCAGAATTTACGAATTCCAGCAACAAACAATGTCAGGATCATATCAGCACTTATCTTTACAAGTATCACAGCAACCACTACTATACCTGTGCCGAAAGATCCAGCCACTGTGCTGTCTGCGTGTCATGAATCGTAACATGGCGCACGCCTCCGAGAATGAGATTCTTAGCGATCTCGACACCTACCGCTCCGATACCGCTGATGAGCACCGAAGCACGGCGTAGATGCATCATCGCCGATTCTCCCAATGCATAGCTTAACATAACAACACCATCATTTCAACTATGAAAGCAACTCACCCACCCCTTTTCTTTCCGCCACGACTCATCAGGAAGGGAGGAGGTTTAAGTGAATAAAAGACGCAGTTTCGCAAAATCGCTGCAAACTTATGCGTTACGATCTAAAACTAATAATTCAGTGGAGAACTGAATGCATTCAGGGCAACATGAGGCGCATACTACGACATGCATCGAACGACCGATAATACAAATGGGAGACAAGAATACGCGAGTGCCTCCGCTCTGTAATTGAAAGGTAGCTTAGCTGAGTGGCAAGGAAAAAAAATGAGCAGAAGTGTGGGGCAACAGGAAGTCTCATCTGCTTACATGATTCTCTTCGAACTGCCCCCTCCCCCCCCTTCCCCTTCCCCTACCATTAGCGTTCCATGGCCGCATTTCCTTCCACTTCTGACCCACATGTCACGCAATGCATAAACTGCCCGGTCAATAAACTAATCCACCTTAACTACCTAAGGTAAGCAGCCACGATGAAAATAGGCATACCATCCGCTTACTACAATGCACGCAGCTATCAACTACTAATATCGCTTCAGAAGATTCACAAAGAATGAGATAGTTCTTAAAATATAATCAATTAAAGACACTGAACAGCTTATTGTTATGATTATGGTACGACACTGCATGATTGCAACAAGACATGAGAAAGTGTAAAAATGAAGAAAGGCGCTCTCTATCTCGCTAACCCGTCCCCAAACCCATCGTCCAAGTATTTTTGTCCCAGCCACAATCATTCAAGCTTGCGCAAGACTCCTCGCTACAATCATTTCCCATTATATCACAGTGAGGTAATCCAAGAAGTAACTATGCATACCAAACGCAATAACTTTCATAACTTTCACACCCAAAGTAAAGCTATTGCTTTTATTTAGAGCGGAAGGCAATCATCAACTTGGATAACAATACAACTAAAACCTACATCTGACGAGAGTAGAGGTTATGGTCGAGAACATTCTCTCGAGCATCAGTCGCACCTTCGGATACGAATCGCGAGTTTGTTCCATTCTGGCTTTGATTCAACTCCATTTTTTCCACTCCACCACGCATCGCTTGATTCGTTTCCTTTAACAGATCAACTCGATGTCTTGCGATACACTCCGCTCTGGGTAGGCATAAGGCAACATGCTAATTTCCTCTGGGTGCACCTTATAACAATCGACTTCAATGTGACGTCATGTCTGCGCGCAAGTACGCAAGTATCGGCTCGTCCAATCTTTGCAATTCACAGGTATGAAAGCTCAAAAAGTAGCAACTACAGCCTATACCACACGAGGTTCTTCTATGCCCAGTCTTATGCTGATTCATCATTTAGGATGGAAGGCGCAAATGTCTGAAATCTGCATATTCAATTACAGATTCTTTCGTTGATTAGAGACGCTTTCTTAAAAGAAAATCACAGTTCGGAAACGTCTGTACAGTCAATCATTTGGTTTTTCCGATGATGTAATTCTAAGAAAGATTTTTGCACCAATTTTTCTGACAAATGAAAAATGGGGAAGCAATTGTATTGATTGAAGCATAGGCATCTTCTTTAATGTGTGCCTGTTTTTAGGAGCCAATAACGTGTCGAAGTGGCAAATTATAATGTTGAAAGTGTACTAATAGCAACAAAGTTTAGGCAGGTGTGACTGATCGTGACAGAGTGTCGCATGGACACTTGTTCAGCACACAAACGGTGATTAGTTTTACCATCTCCAAGCCTTGATTTTCATTGAGATCACATCACCGCTTTGTTCAACAATAATCATAAAAATTACATACCACCTCTTAGTGTCTTGTGAAACGGCACACCACCACCTTAAATGACCCACCTTTCCTCTGTTGCAGCTTTGCCATCCACACATCGAACAACTATCCTTTATTCAAGTTCCTGTACTCCCTCTGCTCTTCTAACACCACCTTTCTTTATCGTAATTCATCTTGTTCACGTATGCCTTGCCATAATCAGCCATCATCTTACCCTTGTGCATTAAGCTGCCGAAGTGTCTAGAAGTCGGCGCCGCAATACGAAATGAAGCAATTTTGGAAATCTCGTTAGATTATAAGCGAGGCACTCTTCCAAAGTTCGCCTCTGTTATAAATATTATTTCGAGACAATACGAACAACAAATTCCCAAAATGTGCATACACTCGTGAACTTCAACAACGGCGAACTGATCCATCACACTGACAATAACAATCAACTTATGAACCACAAACGGCTATGATTTTAGACTTGAAAAGTGAGTGATCGACTTACCTGTGAGTCAGCTGCTACTTCTTGAACACGTGCTCTCTTCTTGGCGGGCTCAGCGACCGCGAAATCCACCGTCGTCTGGTTCGCAGCTATGGCCGAACTCATCAAGTTAAACCAAATCTATAGAAGATCTTCATAAAGTTCCTTTCAAAAAACGAAGTGAAGTTAAGTGAAATACCATCTGAGTCGCCGAAGCACCTCAGCCAGTAGATGATTATAACACTTATTTGGAAAGGAAGGAGAAGAAATTAGGGAAGGCAGGATTGACGTTAAATAATAGGATAAATGAGCCTGTATTAGAAGTATTCATATCGAGTGTACAGATAATGAAATCGATATTGCCATGAACGCTTGAGGTTTAGACCTAGTCAACAGAAAGGAGAAGGAGGGAAGAACAGAAAACAGCAACTCGTTTCAAACTTTCGACTTTTGTCACTTCCAGTTGCCCATTTCATTCAGCCATCGTGTATAAAGTACCCCCCCCCCCC
>JAARMF010001346.1:0-25727 GCA_022844705.1 Toxascaris leonina | reverse complement strand
GGGGGGGAGGGAGTAACGGTGAACTATGCACACCAATATCGAATGTTGCTGCATTGTATAGAGGATCTTAAGTTAATCACAACTCAGCTACCCGTCTTCTGAACACAATTTGTAACGTGCCATATCGGCTACCCCGCCAGAGCCCCAGTTTACGCCCCTATCGTTTCCAAAGCGAAATCGCTCAGAAAGTTTGCAAGTTCCCGGGAAATGCGCAAAAAGATCTTTCGCGGGAAATAGTACTCCACCACATTTGGATAAAAGTCTTTATATTTAGGTTTTCGCAGGTGGCGAAGGAAACCGGTTACAGCGAACTTTTCTTGCCGGCTAGTGATTTTCGGCAACTAAATCGGTGCTTCCAGATCATCGCTATTCCGGACAAAACCGAATCATCTGAACCGACTGGGCAGTTGTCGACGAAAAACATCATCGCAACGCGCACTGAAGCATCAACTCTTCGAAACCAACGTTTTAAACCGACCAGCAGTTTTCTTTCTGCAAAAAGATCGAACTGCGAGCGGTGATAGTGTATTCTTAATAAAAGGGATACTTTATACCGGATGAAGGATTTTCACCGAACCATGGGATTTTGATGCATAGAGATATGGACGTGGTGGAAGTTGCTTCAAACTCTTCTTTTTAGAATGCAAGCGGCTTTTGAACTTCCCGCGGAAGAATCATCGATTTGTCCGGTGCGGGGTAGACCGGGCTACTTCGGTGATGTGATCAAAGATCTTACCAAAACTCCATTCCGCCCACCATATTATGCCAAATGACCTGTGCTTTTGGTGGGCGGCAACGCTTTCTCTCACTTAGTGCGTTTCGGCGGCAAGAGTGAGGTGGACTGTTGGGTCTTTTTCGGGGTAGGTGGAACATTCCAGGACACCGTAAGCTTTGGTCTTATATGGCCTATGTGCACAACTTCGATCGATTCAAGGAGGCGATATATGAAATTCCCGCATGCATACTGAGTAACCTATCCAGTAGTCGTTTTCTACCTCCACTTCCAGTAAGCATTAGCCGTAAACGGGCATGAATATATCCGACCCATTTTTTACATTTTTGACGGGCTTGTCAGATGCTGAATGCTGTGCGGCAATTGTGGTGCCGGAATATTCTCTCGTCGTTTAGTTGCCGATGGCTGGTGTTCGACGCAGCGCAAGATTGCAAGCTAGGTATGTATTTCTATTTCTTTCGGCTTTTTTACGAAGTGGGGTAAAGTTAATGGCTTACGAACCTTTCTGTCAGCATTCAGTGGCAATAACCCAATTACTACTTCTCTGACTGACCATTCTTGTGAAAATTTCCGTATGATCTTGTTATGGGCTCAGATGAATCCCTGTCATATGCCAAATCACTATTTCATGAAGCTTTGAAGTGCTTTGCGATGCTGCATCGAAATTCCTCACCATCGAATGAATGGATAGAATAAAACCCGCAAAACGTCATCTTTTTAGTTAGGTACGCATCACTTCTCCGTTTTTTTGTTCGCTAGCATTATCGCACACAAACGACAGTTCATGTGTCTGAGCGGTTTACATATACGAATTCGGAATTTGTTCCACATTCCTCTCCTCTAAGCTTTAAACCACCAGTTTTTTTTTTTGAGTCGATGTAAGCGGTTCCTTCAAGCATTGCACTATTTCAATAAAGGGTTTGATTAGGCAGAAGTTTCCAGAGAAAACAACGAGTTTTGATTGCATATTTGCATTTATCCGCAATTTCTCTAGACGCCTTTCGTATTTCATTTCACGGGTGTAAGAATTCTTGACGAGCACGACAATGGTTTGATCGACGCCACTGATAAAAAACCCGAAAGTAATTTGTTTATTCTATTCTAATTCTAATAAAAATTCAATGAAAATTAATTCGATCACATGAAACTGGACACTCAGGGCTGGAAAAACAAAAAGCCCTCTCCACTCTTCAACCGCCCCTTCTGCCAACCAAACCCACTTCTTACGGCTATTCGGGATAGCGGAAACTTTCCGGAATTTCAGGAGTAGATGCTACGTAGTCTGTGCGGTTAAAGGCTAATTACCTATATGCTGTTGTTATATCACCCATGTTGTTCTCATGTTGGCATTGCCATCAGAGACACCGCTTGAATAAGTGTTTTGCTTCTGCATGTTACCTATCCCCGAATGACTCTTGTCTACCACTTACAACTTCGTTACGAATTCAACTTGAAACTGGCGCATTTTATTTTCCCATGTATTGTTTTTTGTTCCATTCATGGTGTACCATTGCCTCAGAAAATCGCTTCGCATGTTTATTTGTATTTTACGGACACATTTCACGAGCCGTCGCTTCTTAGTCTATTGTTAGTCCGTCAAGAAACTAGTGCCTAGGAATTCCTCCACTTATAAGTTGTTTGTGGAGTGTTCAAAAATTATTTTCGCAGTGATTACTAGTGCTATCATTGGACGCCACGTTATATTTGTTTGCTGGTGAAAGCGATTTTATGCAATATATAGTCGATGTTTTCGATATGTTACCGAATGTTCCGGCACTTCGCTGACGTAGAGAGTTGAAAAATGATAAAGTTATGCATCCTTGTCAAGCAAACCTAAGAACTGAACGTGGGAAAGGTTGAGCGTGAAAATGGAAATTATTGAACGGATACGAGTGAGGAAACAAGGATTGGGCTTATGAGAGAAAAAAAGCTAGTTTGGCTGTTGTACCGATTTTTTATTTGTGCATAAAACAATCTCATTTGCGCCGTTGATGCCGACTAAATGCAGACGATTCGTGCAGTGCATCGAATGAGATTGAATAAAATTTTAAAAATGGTGAATAAATATTCAAATTTCGTCTTGTCTGGCCAAAGTTGTCAATGCTTACAATGATTGCAACGTATGGACGTTTCAACGTTTCGCTAGGAAAAAAGTGACTTGTGAAATTATTCAGCGGTCCGTTATGAGAGATGGCACATTTTAAACTGTTGCGGATTTACAAATACAAAATCAGACAATTGAAACTTTCTAGCGGTGCGTTAAAAAATCAACACAACTTTCCACACATTTGTAAACGATTTCTTGAAAGGTTGTTCAGCGAGTCGTTCAACTTGAAATTGAGCTCCGTCTCTCAAGTTTTATAGAATTTTACTGCTGAAATTCGCATCCTTCAAGTATCATAAGCATCACTTTTTTCAAAACATTGTTCCGCCATTTCTTGCCCGGCTGCTTAGGGCCGCCGCTGGGAACAACGCTATTTTTCGTGAATACTTCGTGCGCAGGAAAAATCGACCCGTGGTATACCGCCAACCGTACTGATTGCAGCTAGTCCGTAAGTGCTATATGTTTGATAGTGTTCTGTATTCCTGTAAGTATCGTTTCCATATCGGTTGGGCACCTCTGATCTGTGATTGCTAACTGATTTCACTTTCTAGTCATTGCTCACATCTGACGTGATATAAACGTTATTGCGTGTTTTGCAAATACCCTTGCAAACTTTGTATCCTGTCTATCGATTCGAGTATTTTTACATATTCAAGTGAACATTTGCTGTTGTTCTAAAAACTCAAGAGTCCCAACTTTTAATCCTCTTACGCGATAAAGCTAACGTTTTGGAAAGTATCGCCTCAGCGTCGTCGTTGCGCAACGTAGCGTTCTTCGCAGTATATATAACAGTAAAATCAACGGTTAGGTAAGCCATGCAGTATCGACGGATCAAGATTATTCAAAGCCGCTGTATATTAACACGCATGGGTCATTTTGGTGTTGCCCCATCGCTAACCATCGTTTAGTCGCGGGTGCTTTGTCCCATGAGTCGACCATAAGGTTAGCGCTGCTCGCGCAGACGGCCATACGCTCTTTGTTCCACCAGTTTGCCTGGTTGACCCGCAGCGTACGTTGTCGAAGTGCGGAGATCACTTTGCGCCAGCATATGAGTGTGGCGTGCTCTGTGTATGTACACCACCATGCTGCTGGCGGTGGATGGCTTGTTCCGTCGTGTCGCAGTGTACGTCGCTTCGTGAAAAATTCACATTATTCGCCATGCATCAGACATTGTGCATATGGATCACGTTATGAGAGTTTTGTCAAGGAAATCGCATCCTGCGAATTAGTGCTACGTAGGTCTACACATATAGATTGTTTTGAATGTCTAGTGCAAATATCTGAGAAAAATATGCCAACAGTTTTCGTTTTTAGGCGCTATTCCACTAGTTCTTCCCAAAATTATTGGAGTATGTGTGCTAATACAAAAATTTCCCATTCATTTTGATGCTTGTTCAAGACCACTCACTACGTTGTGGCAGTTGTCCTCGTCGTCCCGAAATTAGTGGATAGTTAAATTGGGCAACCCCTTCCCTACATTATGCCAGTTGTTACGCCGTTAATGCGAAGGGCACTTTGATTGCTTCAGGTTGAATCAGCCACTTATCGGAAACACTGTTGTTTAATTATGGCACTGCCGACTCCCTGTGGTGGAACATCTTTTTCGGAATTGCTACCTGGGAATTCCGTATGTGGAATAAAGCTTTTTCGAAATTCGCAAACTGTTTATGAAATTAGACAAGGGTGCTGGCGTAAGCGATGTCTGCGGCTCATATGTATGTGCCATAGTGATCGCACTTCTAATCTAGTGATGGAACAATTTGAATTTCCTCATTGAAGTCAAGAAGATTGTGGTATCCTGCCGCTAAAGTTCAGTGGCTAAGTAATAAAGTAGTCCATTTTTTGTTTTCTTGGTTGATGATCCAAAAGTTACCTTCTTGTTTGGTCTTGAAGTTCCCAAAGCAATGATATTCCAGGGCAATCTCGACTGGACGCTGATAGCAGTAGGTGTAAATGGTTTGGTACTTCGCAAAATTGAACTCTTGCTGTCTGTGGACATAGTGGCTAGATCTGTAGGACGAATCATACTTTATGGTTGACGGTCTGTGGACCATTACGTTTAAGGCTGGAGTGTTTCAGTGCCGTTACGTTGTTCTTGCACATCTGTCTTTTCTCTGTTAAAGAATTGAAAAAGAAGGTTCATAGGGAATATAAGAGAGCTTCAGACGCACAGTAATACTGAGGAAAGGAGAGATAGTGAAGAAAGGGAGGGGAGGGTTTCTTAATGGAAGATGATGTAGGATATAGAGCGTTTAGCAGATTAGAAGTTTCTCCGCATTACAGACCAGAAGAGCACAAAAAAGACGGCAGCATGTCTTAGGGAAGTTATTGTTACCTAAATTTGGTGTGCCGTATGAACGAGCAACGATGTTCTTGATCGCGATGTTTGTTGTTAGAACAGATGAATGATTCACCGCCTCATTCATAGTTCATTTGTTGTCGGCGAGCGAGCATCTCGAATAACATAGGCGTCTGCGACAGCTTTGCAAATTTAGCCCTATGATTCTCTTATCTGTGTGGCTAGTGGTGCGATCGTTTTTTCATTTCGTCATGTACACTATGGCCCTTCACACCGTTATTTCGTTTCTTTGCATTAGCTCAATGTTTTTCTTACATTTGCAATATTTCGCTCCATATTCCTTGTAAACATGATCGTTGAAAGATGTGTTCTGTGGTAAAACTTTTTTCGCGACTCAGATATATTTCACAGTAAGAAAATGTTTGGATGGAAATGGCTAGTATGGGGAAAATTCATTAGAGCTGCCAGTGGATTGCCATTGCAGTTCGCCTGGCTGCTTCATTTTCTTTTTTCGATACGCTTTCGGCAAATATGATCACGCGTTTATTCAATTTCTTGCCCATTATTTCCTGCTGTTGATGGGACCATTTTGGTAGAGTGGGACGGTTGAAAGAGGCAGAGATTTATTTTTGTTTTACTTATTGGGCGATGGAGTTTGGTAAACGCATTTATCGCAAGAAATGCTTCACTTCGATAAATTCCATTATCAACTCTTGGTTGTGAAAGGATTCCTCGGATGGGTTGTGTTCATTTTGCATACTTGATTTCGTTTCGTCGGGTTTTATTCCCAAACACTTTTTGATGACCTGTTGACTTTTCAAAGTGAAGTTCCATCACTGGAAGTCAATTAAAGTCATTCTATAATTAGGAGCAGTTGCTCAAAATTCCTGAATGTGAATAACTCAATTTCTGGCCCCCTTCACCACTCCTTGTTTCTCACGGTTACTGACCTCCCTGACTTTCTGCTTCTGTGACTTCCTGAAATCCAAATTCAATTGTGATTCCGATCGAGTGGTTTCGCCTGCTCCTTTTTACTGTTTAGACTATCTCTGAATAGGTCCTGTATGTCGTGCTGTGTGGACATGTTTGCTTCAACTGTCCATAAGAGCGTTGTTAGAAGATTAGAATTGTAATTGACTGATGTGGTTAGAAGCGTTGTGACGCTTCAGTTATTAGTTGTCCTTCGTCATTTAATGTTAGTACGCAAGGATGCAAAGTGCATATGAACGTTTGCTCATGCCGCGTCTCGTCTCAGCTGAGCTTAGCTTCGATTTTGCTCGAAGCTTAGTGTAAAATGTTTTCCGCTCTTCTGTAATACTGCAGCTGCTATCGCTTTCTGACTTATTATCGTAGGAAAAGATCGCATCGGAATCTGAGAGAAACTGCGTACCATTGCGGTAGTTTGTACGAAACGCGAAGCGCATGTAGGTGAATTAATGCCGTTCAACTGCAATGATTCGCATCACACGGGATCATCCTCTTCTCATTTTTTTTTTAATATTTTGAGACAAATGACACCTACTTATAAGTGCAGGAAATTCATTGAGTCACTGACATTGGAACGGCAGGGAACACGAGTTGAAACTTTCGGTTGTTGCCTATATGCATGCCTCATCAGTGTCATTATACCAGCCACCTGTGCTATTTTCGCGTTCGGTCGAATTCGTTTTCAGCTTTGTTCGCGTGCATTTTAAACTGGCGTAACTCGCCTGCGAGAAGCAGGCATACGGCGCTGCGTTAGTGATGCTTTTCCCACTCGCTGCATTAAAAAAGTGGATTAGCTGCTGTTGTTGTATGTGTTTACTTTTGTCCGATTATCTGAGGAGGAAAATAACCAAACCGAGAAGGATTACAGAGCCTTCGCTATATGAAAAGAGGTTTCCGATGAGTGAAAGTCTTTCCTCTGAGGTGTCCAGACTGGCATATATTCGACATGGTTGGCTTCGTGTGTGGGTTTTTTCCTTCACTATCGCTTCTTTGATGCGGATTTTTAGTTGAGCAATAAGATTACTGCTGAAGAACAACAAGCTGATGGTAGTGGTGGACAATCTCAGATTACTGTCGTGAGTACTGTCGGACGATCCGAGGAGTTAATATATTTAGGAGCCTGAAGCCAAGTCAGTTGTCGTTAATCAGGCTGATTATTTCATGGAAGCAATCGTCATTCTGAAACCATGATTTATGAATGCACTTTCTGACAAGAACTTTTGTTTTATGGAGCGGTATTAAGACCATTTCGAGTTCTGCTGATGTAAGAAGCATCCTACTCTCAGCCAGAGAGAAACGAGGGTTGGAAAAACCATTTCATCCCATCCGAAGAAGGTTTTTCCTGGCGTATTAAAATCAGGCGCCAATTTTTCACAAGATTTTGTTGAAAGCATGATGTGCCGAACTTCTTAGATGAGTTGGCCGTAGTGCTGAAATTGACCAAGTTATATATATGGCCATCACTGTCGAGGGCAATTGTGTAAACCAGCTGAAAGAAATTCCCAAGGTTTTCTATCCGTTTCGGTACAGAAATTTGCGGTGGAATATAGGATGCAGAGTTGGGAAATTAGATGCAAGAAAAGAGGTAGCATAAGCATGAAGATGCTTCGGCGCTAAAAATTTGCACTTTTTGGTTGGGCACTGTCCGAAGCACTTTGTGTTGTCTCTGTTGCAGCAGATGAGGTATTCGTTTTCCGAACTCATCCGCCGAAATTTGACTTAATTTATAGGAAGGGCCAGTTGTTTACTGCAAATTGCGTTATAAACTTGAGGGCCAATGTTCGGTGTTCGGTTGTTGATGATTTGCAGTGGAACGTGGCCAGTGTTTGTTCGATAGGTGAACAAGACGAAAATAGAGTGATGTGCTGTGTTACTTCCCTGCAAGCACATGCGCCTTCCACGTTACGGCTCACTCGTACATTGTCGTTGCGATGCGCAATGCTCGTTTCTGCACTCGTTTCTCTTGGGAGACGATACGCACTCGTGCGTCTTTCTCGTCTCTTTATTTGCATTCGTTTATTCGTTCGGTGCAGCCGAATACGTCTCGATCATTTTATCCATATAAGCTTGTCTTCTGTTCAAGTTCATCCTGTAATCAGTGTTCATATCTGGGTATGATTACTTTGGATCAGCATCAATTTTGCCTTTTAAGGACGTAAAAAGTTAACCTAAAATAAATATCCGCTCCTATCGTATGTGGCTTTTTTCACCGAAGAAAGCTGCCATCGTTCTACGCATACCCGTCCAGCCTAGAAAAGGGATAAATGATTTTCTGTTTATAAAAATAATCCGAGCGGCGTCTGTGGTAATCTCATATATGAAAAGATTTTCCGCTGCTTCCAGTAAAAACTTTATGCGAAGTGTAGTTAAGTATAGTTTGGTTTTTCATGTTTTGGCACGTTAGAAAACTGTTCACCTTCCATTGCAGATCAGTGCTTCCTTCCTCATACGAGATTCTAAACCAAGTTGATGGAGGTAACACCAGTGTAGCTTCTTCTGCGGGATAGCTTACCTTAGCTACGGGACTTCAACAAGTATAGATTTTTGCTGCATCTTAGACTTTGAAACGTTTATATGACGTTCTTATCGATGAAACAGTTCAGCGGCTTTTTTCTTTCTTATAGACATTTTAGGCGCAATGGGGAACTTGTTGGAGGGCTGGATGAATTTCAAATCTTTCAGACTTAGCAGTTTGCCCCGGCAATAAGATCCTTTTCAATATGCATATGTTAGCCATCACGCAAGAATCGCGATCCCAGGTGAACATTATCATTGCTCTTTTTTCACCAATATTTCATGGTTATTTTAGGAAAATGACTCCCAAAGTCGATCAGCTGGGACCATCCACATCGAAATGCAGTACCAGAAAATTGGATGATAGCGGGGACGTCCCTTCCACCCTCTATGATCCTGTTCAGTTGCGCCAGTACTCGCTGTTGAGCTTCCTCGGCAAGGTTATTAACGTTTCCAGTTGTTTTTATTTATTCGTTTGATTCTTTTTTTTCTTTTTTTTTTGCATTGCTTGCAGTGTTTGTTGGACGATCTAATCATTGATAATATATTTCAAACAAGTGTTTTAGAATCACTACATTGTTCCCCTTTGTCTACACACTTACTTTCTTTTGTGTGGAAATATGAACGCTGTCGTGAGGCGATTTTCACTATTGCCACTCACTGTTCACGAGAGCCGAAATTTCCCCTATTCCGATTAATCGAAGGCTCGCAAGATTATCAGTTTTCATTGCTTCACTCTATCCGGTTGGAAGCCTTTGGCGACCTCTGTGGCAAACAGTGCTGTCAGCTGAAAAGGCTGCGATGCAGATGCTTTAAAAAATATCAACTTGTTTCAGTCATCAATTTTCAAAGGACAGGTGCCGTTGGCCTTGGCAGTCAAAATTTCTCTCGACCTGCCTATTATTACAAGCGGAAGTTTTGGAGTAGCTTCGCCCGCTATAAAAACTTGTGTGCTCTTTTTCGTTTCCCTCGCAGGTAGAAGTTTTCGGATAGCATCGCAGGCCGAAGGCTATGTTCAGCAGAATGAATACACTTTGGGCATTTTTCTTTCAAAAATAACGGTTTTATCTCTTCGACGTTTTGATTTAAAATCTTTCGTTAAGGTGATCGATGCAGAATACTACTCAAAATGGAGAGAGGAGCGGGAGGGATTTGGCCATGTATTTTATTGTATTGCCCCATAAGTTTAACATCTAATTCTTGGAGTTACTATACAAATGAAATATTCGTGCAGTCTGAGCGGTCCTTAATTACCGAGCTTTTCGACCCAAGATTTAGGTTGTGTTGAAAGTTTCAGTGGTTCCTCGCGGAACTGGGAGAATCTATGAGTTCACTATTTGAAACTTGGCGAAATTGCAGTATACGCAAATGATCTTGCTTGCATAAACTGAACAGTCTCACATTAAATTACGTCTTCAAACAAGAGTGCCATCATTATGTTCATATTTTTATTCCTATTTGCGGTTGCGATTTTCTCCAAAACGAGCAGTTGTCTTTGCGATTTCTTAGAATATGCGCCTTTTTCGACCTGCAGTTGTACTTTCTACTTAAATTTGTTTTGCTTTAAAAAAAACGCTCCATTCTTTCTCATTCATCTTTTCCATTTTCCACTTCTCCTGAAGAATTTTCAGTGTCGAAATGTAGCAGGTGTTGAGCACGGCAATCGTAGGTTGATTTGAATAAGATGGTTTCACGTAGAACACGATTGCCTCGATCTTGCTTGGTGTAAAAACGATTTAAAAATGGATCTAGCTTATCGTTGTACCATCTTCCTCGCCATACTGTAAACTTAGCTGTTCTCGTTTTTTTCTGTTTGAGTGAATTGTTGAAATAATGTCATGTTTTTCTTTTGGACAGAATTGTGCTTCATAGTGAGAGACGAAATTATTAGTTTGCTTTCAAATGTTTATAGACTTTGTAATGGAAATTCTGAATTGCAATAATATAATAGAAGAGAATATGAGACCAGTGCGCTGTATGCAGCCAGAGTACCTTTCGAACAAGCGAATGAAAATGCGTGTCAGAACGCTAACACAGTGTGCGATTTTTGCGACCAACCTTATCAACTTCCTATACAAATATACGCAGCACTGAAGTGAATCCTTTTTCCTGCGCAGTCGACCAATTTTACGGATCCTCCACCGGAAATTGCTTTTCGGGCGAAACGTGACCGATTATGCGCTAAAGTTTACTTGCAAATTTCATGAAATCGTTTAACAAGAATTCAGGCGACAGTTAGGCACTGACACGAAGATATGGTTTTGCGTCACGTCCGGTGCAGATTGCATATCTACCAAATTTTCATTTTTGCACCTTTGCATTTCGCTAGCTAGACCTACCAGATACGCAGAAACGCAGTACTTACCTGTAAACTGTGTGTCGATATTCTTGGTAAAACCGACATTAATACAGAAAAGCTTAGGCATCAAGGTACAGTGCTGCTCTAATCATGGCGAAATTCAAAAAAGCACGTGAAATAAAATTGCAGCACATGAAGATGTTTGACTAGATTGGTTTTCCTTTTAAAACAATATGAAGTTCGGATCGAATAGCTGAACAGCGTGTCGGCTGTACGCTGTGCGGTAAAAGGGTGTCGCCGTTGCTGATGAAGGTCGCTTGCCGTCGCGTGGAATAATGATGAGTGGTGACCCTGAATTGGACGGAATAACCAGATAGTTGCGCACGTCATATATTGCCTTCATTCGCAATTGATTCGTCGATAAACGACCCATTCTCCTGAACAGCTTGAAATCTCAACTGATATCGTTCGAAGGTTCTCATCTTCACAAAACCTTTCAGAAGCGCATCTTTTCGCGACACATTGTTTGATGCCTTCAGAGGAGTAGAGAAGGCATCGAAATAGCGGCTATAAGCACGTTAGGTCAAACGCAAGCACGTGGCAATTCCAGTTTTTAAGAAGACACAAATGATTGTTGATTTGCTGATTTTTGCATTAATGACAGAATGATTGTTACATATTTTTTGCTCTCCAGATATATTGAATGAATGTTATGTCTCGATATGTGGAACTGATCGAAAACAGTGAAGGCAAGCTGTATGTTCACTGTTTACAGGAAAGTTTCGATTGATAAGTGCAGGTGTATTTCTAGGGATTTATAGGTCGGCAGCAGATCGCGTTGCTGCACAACTACAATGCAACTTTATCGGACCGGTAACATAGCTGTTCCAACCACGTGTTCTTGTTTAGCTTTAGCCGAAAGTGGACCCATGTGGAGCAGAATGTTTACAATATCTGTAGAGTATGTGCCATTTTACGCCCTTGTTTGCGTTGTATCAAAGATGATTATTGCAGGGCGCGTATGGGAGGTGCTATGAAATGGAGGAAAATGGACGGTCTTCCGGTGACGGTGGCACAAGGGTGGCGTTAAAAGTGGTCTCGAAGTCAGTTCTGAAAGATCGCTTGCATCTCGATAAGATGCGTAAAGAAGTGACCATTCATAAGTCACTCGACCACGACAATATCATCAAGTTGTTGAGTTTTTTCGAGGACGATGTCAACGTGTATATGGTACTCGAGCTCGGCGTCTACGGCAATTTGCTTAGTAACATCCAGGCTTCAAAGAGTGAGTACGCTGAGCTTTTATTGAATTTTTTCGTCGTCATTTGGGCAGGCTTACTGACATTTTGGGTAAGAGATGAATACGTCAGTAAGGTAGTGAGAAACAACTATCGTTTGGTGTACAGATGAGAATGACTGAGAGAGGAATGGAAAAAAGGATCGTTGCAAGAGAGACAAACAAGCAAATTTAGCACCAAGTTTCGGAAATTTCTTCGAAAGTTTGATTTTTTTATTTCAGTTTTTCCATGAGTTCTTCGTAACGGCAGAATATTCGAATTTCTTCAAAGAAGTGAAGTGCATGAGTTGAGTATGCGAATGCAAATTTGCAGTACATTTTGTGAGTATTGCAGTTTGCAATTCGCAATGCGACTGTGTTGCAAAACATGCCCATAGCAGCTGCTGTGCACTTTCAAGTGTATGTGAGATGTGTTACAAAGGACTCACGAGCATCTCATCAAGAATTTTCGAACCATTCACTGATATGGACAACAATTTCGACCCATTTCAAATCAGTCGTTAATATTTGAAACTCCTCAATGTTTTAGTAATGAATTTTGTTTTGACAGATAATATCGTCGATTGCGTTTAACTTTTTTCCATATAACGAAGAAATCCTCTCGTCTTTCAGCAGTACGTGGGCTTGAGATTTGTTCATAAATTGTCGCACGGCTAATTACGTCGTCATGAATTATCTGACGTTTTTTAGCTGATATCGTTTTGCATAGCGTAATAATTTAAGCGGGTCACTTGAGTGAATTGGTTGCTCGCTCTTACATGAGAGAGATTGTTGATGCCGTCGTATACCTTCATGAGGTGGCCGGTATACTTCACAGAGATCTCAAGCCGGGAAACATTCTTCTTGGCCTCAAAAATCAGGTACGTTTCTCTGGTATTCGATGCATCTGGGCGGTGGAATGATACATCGAGGCTTTTTTCTCTGCTTCATTGTTGTTGCAGAGTTTTACTGTCTTGAAGAGCATCTTCTGGAATAATGGAAAATGCTGCATATATGCAAGATATGCTTTACGTCTTTTTGTTGGCTGCGCTTGAGGAGGAGCAAGTAATCTCATTTGAATGTTGAGAATAAACGGAACCAACAATTAATCCACATGTGCGCACATTATGAGGGGCCACGCGTGGGAATGCTTGAAGGTTTTCTGTGCTGAAATATTAGAAAAAATTAGCTGCTTTGTGATCGTTGAACATTTTCAAGGAAACGAAGAGCCTTACCGTGTGCCTTCGCAGTTTGAGGAAAGAGGGACGAGAGATCAAGGCGAACACGCGATTCCTTATCTTTTGCCAACAGCTATCTCTTATACGTCAAAGTGAATTTGTTGTGAGATACTCCATGAATTATGTTAGGCAGCAAGTCTGCTTCAAATGGAAACGCCCAGATTGGCGAAATAAGCAAGTTGTTAGATGCTTATTTCGTCCACTTTTAGATTCCTTCTGCATTACGGGTCGCAATTTTTCGTTGTTATGTGGTCAGTCATATAGTCGAAAGTAACGAGTGAAACGCAAGCTTGAGTTTTTTAATTTTACCTGTGTGCAGTTCGCTTTGCTGTAGTAAAACAGATGTCTAGGCGGGCCAGAGAGCTTGACACGACGGGCTTTCCGAAATTTCGCTCGCAACAGTCGGCGTAGTTGTGTGGAATCGACCATCTGATCGAACGACAATTAATCCTCCCTAGCGGCATAGTTGGAGTGTAACGCATTATGTGCTTATCCTTCTCAGTGAGTGTGCGTTGCAATTAGCTGCCAAAACACGAAACACATGAGGCTTTAACTGCACAAGTGCTTGAAGTACAAGAGTCAAATCAAGTTAAATTAAAAGAAATGAAGAAGCGCGTCCGAAAGGCTAGCAAAGTATGCTCTTTTGTCGCATTAGAAAATTCCTCGAATTGCGAGCAGGTAATGAGACACGCAGAATAATGCATTTTTTCTTAAATTACTCGGGTCGCTTGCACAAATCTTCTGCAAGGTTTGTTTCTTTGCATTAGAACGACTGCAATCGCCCATTCATGCTATTTCGCATTGCTTCAATGATTTTAAATTTCTGCAACTTTTTCGAGTTGGTGCTTTAATTCGAAGGTTGGCATGAGAGGAGCTGAGAACTTGATGCGCATTATTTTTTTCCCAGCTTTGCGAAGGCGTTCAAGTACAGTACTCCGTTTCCTTCTCTCAACTGGATTTTTTTTGGACTGCTGTTAGACACATGTGCTGCATCTCACTCCCATAGGTGGAAAGGTAAGCTGTGAAACGTGCGATCTGTCATTAAAATACAATATCCATCGCTTAAAAACGATGTTCCGGTATAGAAACTGGTGGCCAGCTCAAATGTGGAGACCATCTTCCCATTGCATTTCCCACGGCTACAGCGGATTAAGTTAAGCCGTAGCCTACCACTGTAATCATCTTTTGCGTCGCTTTCCATCATCCCGCTGCCTTTCTTTAGCTTTTCGCCAGAAACAGGGCACCTTTTGCGCGTTTTCTGCTGTGTGCCCGATAAAAGCAGCAGCTGAGCGTGAGGTGACACCTGAGTAGGAAAAACCGTCTGCACATAGCAACAGGGATTTTTCGAATGCTATGCCTTTTTTGAGTGCATTTAAGCTCCGTCACGTTCCGCGGTATTGCAGCGGCGTTCTTCGTCCAGAGCAGCCAGATCCTTTGATGGTGAAACGCGGCAGTGTGATGCAATACCGCATGAGACGCACTGGTATATTAAATTTCATTGGGGAGAAGCAGTAAACAGGTAACGTTGAGGCATGCATTTCAATCTCCATTCTGTTCCACTTCCCCGTGCAGGATGAGTCATAGGTCATCCCTTAATGAAAATGCTACATCTAGGGCAGTTGTCGCTTGCAGTCCACTTTTAAACAACCTTGCATTAATGGTTCGTCTGATTCCTCTGTTCTAACTCCACTTTGAACAGTTAAAGGTTGAACTCTGACTTTAAATCATCTCCATGTCCTATGATTGGTAAAGATAAGATCCTTTGTCGTTTCGCGGTGGGCCTCAAATTTATGTGAGAATAGCCCCAGGTCGTTTGCACAGAGATTTTTTTTTTTTTTTTTTGGAAGGACTTCTTTCTGAGCCAACAGAAGTCAGATGCGTTCGCCTTCTTTCAGGTTCTACTACAAAAGAAGCAAGGGCGGTTCGGAGCAGCACCCATGCTGCCCAGAGTTTAATGATCCGAAGCTTTCTATTTATTTTTCAAATAGAAGAAAAAGAATGTACCTGAGTGCATTCCCAAGAACGTTTTACAGGCGGTTTTAGAAACGTTAAAGGAATAAAGTTCTTTATCCGCCTAAAAAATAGCTGTCGGAGCAAAAGGGCGATCCAGCGTACTGAGTTGTTCGCTTCCTATTCTTCCTCCACCTTTCCTGTTTTACGAAGAGCGAGCAAACTTTGTTGTCATTCCAAACGCAGCATATGCCTGTGGGTGATGACTAAGCTTTGCTTCTATTGGCTGCGTCCAGTGACAACTTCCGTTCATCGAATATGTGACAGCTTAGCATATAGATTGGTTCCAATGCTGTCCTCCTTCGATTAGTAGCGCGTGACTATCGATGTCGCCTCTCCGTGTTAACTTAGAATACAGTCACTTCGAGCGGCATCAGATCAACAGATGTATTTCTAACGGAAAAAATATGTTTGCAGCATAGAACAGCCACAATGGCGATCTACATCTACATTAACTCGTGGCCCCAGCAGGCTATTAAGGATTGACGAGTGTAGAGGTTTGGCGAGGGTATTCCACTAGCTGCATCCACAACCCTTTTTTCCCTCCTCTTCCCTCTTTACCCCTTTCTTCTGCTGCCTTTTCGTCCATCGGATTTGGCTGGGAAGAATTTGCAAATAGCGAATATTAATAAAGGGCAAAAGGAGAGTATGCTGGACACTGAGAATCCCCACTTTTGTACAGGGTATGAATAAAAACATGAAGTATTTCCCACGAAAAGCTTCAGCTTCCCCAATTAGCTCACGAAAACACGTTCAGTATTACTATTTTATATCACTCGGTTGAAACGAATGATCATAATTTCACATGCATTAACATTTTTCGTCGGTTTTATGTCGCGTCAGTTAGTAGATGCATAGTGGCATTGCTGTTCTCTTCATCATTGCAATGCTTGCACATTTTTGAAACACTTTTTTGGTAGGTCAGTCATTTGCGGTCCTCATAATGCAATTTTTCGATTGAGTTCTTCTTCAGGTAAATAGCCATTTTTAATGTAAAGTTTGGGTTAAATGTGTGTGTCAGTCGCTCCGGTGACTCATTTCTTGAATGTGTTGCACAGCCGCTCAATCCAAATATATTTAAAAACGAAAAAGCGCATATTTCTAGAAGATGACTCATGCAGATGAAACAGTGGATCTTCACCCTATTTACCTTTAAACTTTCAAGTAAGTACAAAAGATCTTATGCTGGCTCATAACGTCTTTACGGCAACAATACACATATCACAGGCCACTCAATTGTGGCAAAAATTGTACTGCCAGCTCTTGCCCCTCCCGCCTCCTTACGCACACCCAGGTACAGAAACTTGCGTTTGTCAAAAAGATGTCGCAAATCAAGTTCAAGTTTTGTAACAGTAAGTCATGCGCATATAAGAAAACTTAGATCCAACTTATGTTCAGCTATCGTCACGAAGCCCATTTACTTCGTGCTGTATTTCCTGGAAGCTAATTTCTTGACCTGTGGAAGCCGAATCGTGATTCGAGTATACAGCAGAACACTGACAGGTAGACAAATGTATATATATATATATATATATATATATATATATATATATATAGAGAGAGAGAGAGAGAGAGAGAGAAAAGAAAACAAATAGGCCAGCTAGTTCATTGCTTTTCCACGAAATTCGTGCGGTTACTTCAGGGATTTCAAAGCCGGGAGAAACACTCGCACTCAAAAGCATTTATGCTTCCACACGTCAAGAAATTAGCTAGACTACAGTCGTGAAAACGATGTTTTGTAATGTGGAGTATAAGTAATCCAGTGAATCCAGTAGTGAAAATGATATGAAAAGAGGCTCAAAGGAATATAGTCGAGGAAGGCTAGATGTTCGTTTAAAATGTCACGCAATTTATATGCGTCATAGTAGCCGTCAACTGGAAATGATCAATCTTTCACTTTATTTTTTCGTGTTTTCAGATAAAATTGGCGGATTTTGGTTTAGCCGTCAAGATTACTGACTTGCCGAATGTTTCGCGCTCATTATCCGGAACTCCAAACTACATGTCACCTGAGGTGTGCTTCTATTTTGCGGTATCTCTTCATCGAGCTTAGTATTCAGTTTTTAATCATTAGGAGGTAACGATTCTCATCCGCAAATTGCTTCATCTGAAACCCATTGATTTCAGGGGATGTTATCTTTGCTTCATGAAATGTCTTTCCTCTTTCTCCTCGTTCATATTGTAAGGTTGAGTTTTGGACGCAATATTATATCGTTGTTTTTACCCGCCATTCTCATCCTGTTATCTTGCGTATCCTCCGTTGTCTCAATTTTTTGCGTCTTTCCTTATGGGCTTCAACGTTGTCTTTTCTTTCATTTCATTCGTTGTCCGGTGGTTTTCTTTGTGTCTTTATGAGTTGCAAAATGTGCATGTAATCGTCGAATATCTGCTGAAGCGTTTGAAAGTGCGATGTGTCGCATGCATCTGCAGTAAATGTACATTATCATTTCTCATGTGATGAACTACACTAATAGTCTCGAGAGAAGGAAGTTTTCAAAAATCTAGTCCTTTTATCGTCGTTCAGTGTTTATTGAGCAATTTTATGGCAGTGCCATGTATTGACATTGCTGATGCCAGTTTCACCATATTTGTTTCAAGATAGTGGATAGCCGTGGCCATTCGAAAGAATCAGAGGCTTGGGCACTTGGCTGTATATTCTATTGCATGCTTGTCGGAAAGGCGCCATTTGAGTCGGAAACTCTGGAAAACACATTCGCACGTATAAAGGAGTGCAACTACTTCATCCCTTCAAAGGCACGAGTTTCCGAGCGCGCTCGCTGCCTCATCCGCAGGTAGGTCGTTGCCGACGTGTTTTTCTCGACCAAATTTTCGCTTCAACTAGTAAGCAACCTCAAATCTTATATTTTACAATTTTTCTTCTTCCACTTGTTTTTTATGTAGCTGTATGTAGAAGTACCTAGGCATTTAAGCAATTTTTGAAAATCGTTCCTTCTTTAATGACAGGACGGTTATATCTTAAAATGTGGAAAGGATAGAAAACAGTTAGTGCAAAACGAATTAGTGCCAATATCAGTAGAAATAAAGATAGTGAAAGGGTCGGACAAGACGGTGCGATTGCATGCATGCGTTTCGCGTCTCGTAAATTAAACAATGCCAGCCCGAGTCAAGTTCCCCGTATCATGTAGGACCTGCGTGGTGCACAAACGGAAGTGGTCGTAATTTTAGATAACTTACGATGCCAGTAAAAGTTCAGCGGTGACAAGTTTTGCGCCTTTGGAATTCTCTAGGTCGAGTTTGTAATTGAGGAACTTGTGGTGGTATGAATGGAAAATGAATAATAGTAAGTTGGTGAGTGACCGAAAAGAGTCAGATGCAAATAGGAAGTATGAATGTAACAAATACGAAATGTTTAGAAAATGGATAAATGTTAAGCGGCAGCATAATAACACAAGCGATTCGATTGTTGCGGCCGGTAGCTCTTTTAAATTACAACGCTTTTTGGTGGGCGCATGTAAATTTTTTGTGTTTTGGATGTCCGCTAAGAATTTGTCGTGGCTCTCAAGCAGTTTTGTGTCCTATGCGGAAAAAAACGGTTCGAATTCAGCGGTGACATTGAGCTCCCCCTTTTTTGGTTCCTTTACTCGATCCAGTTGACGTCATCATCTCCTTTCCACTGTATTTGTTAATGATGATGGAAGAGTCGTGTTTTGGGTGGTGGCCAAAAAGAATTAGGCTTGTAGATTTCGTCTATAATTAATGTCGTTGTTAGTAGCTGTCCATATAAGTTCCTGTTCTTTCTGAACCTGCTGTTCTTTTAGGCTGCTGGATCCAGACGCTGGACGACGACTTAAGGTTGTCAACATATTGCGTTGCGATTACTTCTCCAATATCAAGACAGTGACGTGAGTTTTTTCATATATCGACCGTAGGGATGAAGTAGGAATTTGAGGCTGTTTTCATCGAGGCGGATAGATGACTCTAGGGAAGGAAGGAAGGAAGCGGAATATGTTTTGAAGTTCGGAATTATTTCTGGGGTCGGAATTTCCAGTGCAAAATCTTCTCTTTTTTCCCGGATGATGTGTAGTATATCCTGTAAAACCAGATCATACGATCATTCCGTTTTTATCGCAACTTGCGTTGAGAACCAGATTCCCCAACAGTTTTGTTTGTTGTTTTTCATGTTCTGAATTTCTCTTGCAG
Source organism: Toxascaris leonina (assembly GCA_022844705.1). Taxonomy (NCBI): domain Eukaryota; kingdom Metazoa; phylum Nematoda; class Chromadorea; order Rhabditida; family Ascarididae; genus Toxascaris; species Toxascaris leonina. Next base: position 6,106 of record JAARMF010001346.1, on the reverse strand, counting down.
TGCTATTTGAATCCTTAAAGAGTTAATGGATGTGCTTACGATCACACATCATTTAAAAGGACAGTGCGATAAGCATAATAAACTTCAAAACGCCGCATGTAATAAAAATTCATAAGGCAAAAACCAAAACGAAACGATTTTCTTTCCCAAGTTACGCGTTAGGTTTATCACTTTTCGAAGGATGTAAAGTGCACAATGGAAGACGATTAGAACATGCTTAATTTGAGAGCGAATGGTGCCATTTGCAGCATGACAAACGCACCTGCTATTCCAGCCAACGACACATTCAGCCTTGGCTTTCTGGTTTGCTGTTTTTATTTTTCTTGGGCACACATATTCATCTTTGCAGGACCCAGTCATATGTTCACGCTTATATCTTTCGGCTGTTTTTTGTCTTCTCTGCTCGAGCATGTGAAATTCGGCTTTTTTGAAGGATGGTTTCAAAAATTCGATTGCTTTTCAGATTGGCACTTCCTTTTTTTCTGAAGGGGGGTGGGGGGTGATGCTTGTAAGGATCGTTTTTGTGTATCTAGTACTTTACATATTTCATTTTTCTGTATTTCCAGCTTTAATTTTAAAGCTGCCTATCGGTTTAAACTGCCAGCATATATATATATATATATATATATATATATATATATATATATTTGAGAGAGAACACACTGCCACCTCGAGGATGGCAGCTGCGCTTGCACCATCTGCCAAATTTTTTTCTTATATGAACGTAGAAATGAATGAGCGTTCAGTGTCTCGATCCAATTTAGATGGCTTATGAACTGTTCTAATGATCATTTTCTTGTCGCCGAGGCGAGCTGTATGCTTGTCGTTGCTGTTCGTGTCGCATTCTACAGATTAGCTAAACTCATTTTGCTTTCATTCGAAAACATTTCCATCTAGAAATGAAAGAATATTGTGTGGTAATGGACGATGAGCTTTTCATTACTTTGCAAGTTCTGAAGTATTTTTAAGGCTGGACTTTTCAATGGCATTTCTTCTCCAATGGTTTGTTCAGATTTTCTTATACTGAATGCACATCTTTGTCGTATGGAAATTTTTAGAGGTACGAAACAGGCGTCGTTGGTTCATATCAAGCATATATGCAATCTCGAGATTCAGGATTGGATATGGACCGTATTCGTACGCCAAAACCAGAGGGCGCGCTTCTGCTTCTGAATTGGTTCATATCGGGACGCATTAATGGCCTGTTCATTTGCTTCTTTTTTTCTTTTAACACTTTTTTTCATACGGTTCTGTGATTTTTGTGGCATCTTTACTGGGAGCAGATAGTCGTTGGTTGATTAAATGTAAGCTGCTAAAGAACGAAGGAATTGAAAAGACTATGAGCCCTCAGAGACTGATAGGACGTGGAGTTTTTGCTAACGTCTAAAAAGTTGGGAGTGTCATAATTTGCGCGGAATTTAGAATGAATTCACCATAAATATGTCGGAATTTTTGACAACAAATTTACTTGAGTCAGTTGGCCCACAAAATTCTCCCCGCCATATAGAGCAACCGTTGCTTGTTTGGTACTGACTGTCCGCGTCAATGGAAACGGCAACGTGGAGTACGCAGAACAATGTTTTCTCTACCGATTTACATGACTTTTTTTGGTCAGAGCGGCATGCTGTTTGCAGCGCTGTCCGTTTAAGTGCACATATTTTGGAGCTGCCTTGTTGGCCTGCTTCATGTCCGAGTTTTTACGCAAACACATGTTCATATAAGAAACGCATATAGGAGTTCCTTGAGGTTCTGTTAACTTCAGTGGTTAATTGAGCCGTGGCATATTTCTTTATGTTCGTTTTTCGTGAAATCCACTTTAGAGTAGATTGAGTTGTATAATGCTGTTTTAAAAATCGCAGCGCAGTAAAAAGGCTTGAGAGGGCTATCTGCTGCAGAAAAAGAGGTTTGAGCAAGTCGACTGTCTTTTAGCCTTTCTTCATCGTAGTTACTCCTTTTGCAGATGCATTACAACTGTTCTTCTGAAGTCATGTCCGCTGGTTATGGTGCTCAAATCAAACGAAAACAGGAGGTGACATGATAGTGAATTTGGCCCGATATGTGCTTACCTTTAATGAGATCAACTGATTGCGTGACTGAAAAAAAAAAAAGAAGAAAGAAACGAAAAAGCAATGCATGCTGACGCACTTTCCCTCGCCTGTAGCCGTTTACGGACGTCAGAACGAATGCTTTGCATCCAGCTAGCAATATTTCAGTGACGAATGAGCCAGGCCATCCCATGAATGGACACGTCCTTATGGTAAACAAATGGGTTGACTATACAAATAGGTGCGGTTTTGGATGCGTGCTCAGCGATGGAACCGAATGTGTTCAGTTCGTTGATGGCTCTTCATATGCTCACAGGTGACCTTTTTTGTGCATAAGCGTAGTATCAATATGCGACATGTGATTGCCTTCATGGAAGCCTGCTAAAATTGGAGGGAGCTAATTACGTTGAAGCACTGTAGAAATGTAGGAAACAGAGAATGATTTCTTTCTAGTATACTTCCCAGGTTGTTTCTTTCGCCAGTCAAATCTGTTTCATCGCTGTTTGTACATCACCGCCTTTTTGGGTGTTTCAACGCAGTGCCCCATTGTCAGTGCAGTTGGATCACAGTTGACCGCAGGCATAGTTTAAACGTAGTTCTGAAAGGTTTTGTTCCATTCAGAGCGTTAAAGATTTGCGTAGTCGGCCATTGCGATCCTCAACAGAACAGCGAGATAGGCAGCATTACTGCATTAAGAAAGCATTTGTTGAAATAAGCAAATTATGAAAATATCAGCAATGGCACTTGCACGGTATTTTTATAGAGTTGCAACACCGTACGAGAGAGAGCGTTCTCAACTGGTGATGAATCCGAATGAGATGCCACTCAACATCTACGAATGGGCATCGGTGAGCGATGTGAGCGACCCTGTTATGCTTCGTAAGATCAAGCTTGCAGATCTGTTCAGGTTTGCTTCCAGCAAGTTGCAACATTTGATCTCGTATTGCATGCGTTGGCCGCCTCGGTTTTTCTCTTCGTTCTCTCGGTAGCCAATATATACTGAAGATTATTTGAGTAAATTGACTTTTTCACTCCTTTGCTTCCTCGCTGTGCTGCTTCGGTTGAGGAACCTTTCACCGTTCCCTTTTCACTACCTTCTAGCTTCGTCTTCACGTGCGTCCTCACTAAGATGTCAAACTTGGGTAATTAAAACTCTTTCGATTTATTAGCGCTTGAGCGCAACGAACAACGAAATTATGAGGATTAAAAGCAAATGAAACAAAACGCAGCAGCATGTTAAATGACAAACAGCACTGCAACAAACGAAATGGCGTACCAATGAATAACCAAAACATCTTAGAAAAAGTCGTAGTTTAGCAAACAAGTATGTCCACAGATATCGGAATCACTTTCACCAGCATTCAGTTATCTCTCATACACTTCATTGAAAAATTGTCAGCACTGCCAAATGAACACTAATAACTCGGAACAAGTCACATCAAGAAAGCAGCCGCTAGGCCTACTTGTGAAATGAGTGACAATCGTAGCAGTCAAATAGGATAGTGATTGAACAAATCAGTGAACTCTGGAAGTAACTTGATCATGCTACCGTAGTGGCTTTTAAGCAGTTAAACGCATTGAACACTTCGCGACGTAAACCACTATTAAACTGGCTACTGTAAACTTCGCCTTTCTCTTGACGTTGCGAACTTTACCTTTTCGTTGATATTGTAGACTAAAATTTCAATAATCCCGGACATATACACATGTGTCGAAGAAGGAGCAAGACATAGCATAAACAAAACGTTGCACACAAGTTGAAGAATTATATGACGGAACGAATAAATGAACGCTTAGGAACAAATTTGATGCGCGAACTTGTCTGCATCGCACACCACTGTGAGGAACGAATGGACTGACCCAGACCCGAAATAACCTTGCGTTAATATTACCTGCTGGAAACGAAGGGATACAGCGCTTTCTCTTTTTGAGTGGCGTTGTTTAAGCGTGTACAAAGGCATTATGCCACCAGGTGTCATGGTCTGTTGATGCTGCTCAGCCGCCGCGATTATGCCGCTTTGTTTGTCTCCATGATTCACTCATCAGAAACTCAGCATGGGAAAGCTGCACTGATCTGGCACCCTTCTAGTTTGCGTCAACCTATCCAAACTTCGTCACCAAAACTACATTAACTTCGCGGACAATTTCGACATTGTAAGTTATACGAAAGTCGCCCTATATATCATCATTCCGATTACGGTTACCCATTCTTCGTTTTCAGAGGATTGGCCTTTCTTGCCGTCTTTCAAAAATTATAACACCAACATGTTCTCGAACTATTTTACCAAAAGCATAAGTATTTTAGCAGCGGCGAATAGGAAGAAGGGTTCAGCAATTGTTAGATGGGATTGTGGAACGAATGCTTATAACGTCCGTCAGAGTATAAAACAACACCACATAAGGGCTTCAGTTGAATTGCTGACTGTCATATGTCAGTTTCAAGAAGTAGATGCAACTGAAGATCATGTAATCGTGCAGCCGAGACGTCTACATGGGCGCCTTCATGACTACTGATAGCCAGTTTTAGCCGAAGAATTCCACAAATCCGATAAACGTTAGGTTGAAAGTACTGGTTTATTGCAGTCTTGTTCTTTATTCGCCTCTGCTGTTATGTGTGTTAACGTTTTAAAGCTTTCGTTGCAGTGTCTATATGCATAAAGAGCTGCAGTCGGCGTCGCCATCCGTATTAACGGATCGCTATATGAATTATCTAGTGTATCAGAAGCGAGGTAATGGTGCTCTCGCAATGGTACTCAGCGATGGAGTAACGCAGGTATCATCTCAATAAATGAATGGCCTTCAATGATTGGAGTAGTTTATACTGTGATAATTTCCGGTTTCTGGATGACTTGACCGCTTGTTGTTGCTGTCACTTATACTAAAAGGTGCAGCTCAGAACTTGTTGCTGAAATTTTGAATAGTTTTTATGACCTGATTTTTTCTCATAGAGCAAATGTGATTTGAAAAGTGATCCATGGTCGGAGTGCTGTAGATGAGTTCTTGGACGATTGAAATGAGAAAGGGGCACCTTCATGATAGGATTTGGCTAATAATTGGATATCTGATAATGCAGTTTGTGAAGTATATATTGGGAAGATTTATTTAGACTCGGCGCTCTATATTGTGATTTTGCTTTCTCCACTGCTCACTCGTCTTATTACTGCGTTCATTTTTTCGTTGTAAATGGAAGTTATGCTATGCTACATTTGAAGTTCAAACGTTTTTAAAAGACGTTGTCCACTGTAGTTTTGAATGAATCAGAGGTCGTATTTGGCAGTAACCTGTATTCGTAGATCAATCTGCTGGAGACACACGAGAAGCTAGTGGTCAGATTTAACGAAAACGGAGATGTAAACGTGATAGTGATTCATCCGGAACGCGGAATGCACGTCTATCGCATGTGGGTCACTCTGTCGCCTCCAACTATTGCCGAGAACCGCCGTGTTCATGATCTCATAATGGAAGCGAGATATCGTCTTGGCGATTGTTCGTCACGTCCTTACTATGCGACCGAGTGTTGAGTTGGTCAGTGAATTTCAAAGTAGATAGCCAATCGACTGTGCCTATTTTGCCATAAGGCCTACAGACCGTTTATCTTGTGGGTATGGTGAGGTTAAACTTCCTCATCCCTTTCTTGTTCGCTTATCTCGTCGTTCTCTGGTTACTGGTTTTCCTTATTCGTCTTCCTTTGTTGTTGTAAGTTAAGTTTTGCCAGGTTGCTCGGTTCCCTTCCGGTAATGCCGGGTTGCACATACTCATTTCAGTGACCAAGTGCCACAACATAAATATATTTGAAAATCGATGCTTCTGCATGCGATCTATAGTTCTTTCTTGGTTCCATTCAATTCTCAGTTTTCTGTAATGAGAGACACTTCAGTAGTAGCTCCATTTATAACAAAGATTTTTAAATGAGAAACAAATTGCATGTACATAGCGATTGCAATCTCTAGTGGTCCGTAGATGGTTTCATGATTTCGAGGAGGAATTAAACGGAAATGCTACGACAACTAATAATGAGAATTTCCACAGGACTTATTCCTCCGTTTTTGCCATCATTGAAT
>JAARMF010001345.1:27951-45032 GCA_022844705.1 Toxascaris leonina | reverse complement strand
CTTTGCCAAAAGTGTCGACATGAGAATGTGTGCTAGAATTGCAAGCATGTTTCATCAGACTGACTCACGTTTACCGAGGTTTTAATTTTTGTTAGTTCGTGAAGTGAGGTGCTCCAACATCGGGCTCCATTTCGTTTTATTCACAATTTAGTTTATTTGACATCTTCTGAGTAACCTAGAAACACTGCCGTCTGTACAGCAGTGATCTAGCAGAATCTCTTTCGATCGATCACCGAGCGAAAGCATTCATCTGAGAACCAAATTCCAGTTCGCTATCGAAAAAAAATCAAGAGGAGAGTTAAGTCGGTAAGAAGTGACCAAATTTTCAGTTTTCAAGCGAAATCATTTGTCAACACTAGTGCTCAAATCAGTGCTTATTCGGTTGACGTGAAAAGGTGCAACGGTGTGAACCACACTTTCATTTATTGGCTGTGGCCAAACAATGGTTTGCCGCAACTGCGCAGTTGAATACCCATGAGAATCGCATCTAATAACTCAAAAATGGGGTAAGGGGGGGGGGGGGGGAATAGATTTCCTTCTACTACGGTTTTTGGAACCTCGCTCACGATCTTCACAAAGCGTACAGCAACTTTTCTAACTTACTTTATTTGGATATATGAAGTCTGACGCTTCCCTGAAAACCGTCATGGCAATTCTCCCTTCTGGTGGTTTTTTATCGGAAACCATTTTGGAATTATTAGAATGCAGGATTTCTCGAGCAAAGAAAATACCGTTTGAATGATTTGTGGAACTGGTTAAGTGAAATACCCGGGTTAAATAACTCTGGGTTTTCCTTTGTGAAAGAAATTTAGTCGTTCTCTCAGTTGATCGCAGCAGGAAGATTGCGAAAATATGTTTAGAGCAAATATTGAAATAGGAATTTTGCCACGTTTTACAGGTTGGGCCACTACGCGCTTCTCGCCGACACCCCTCATGTCGAGCTGTTTGTTAGCGGACGCAGCGGGGCACTTCGCATGGTTGGAGACCGTTTCCGAGACGGGCGTTCTTATCCGCCTATGGGTGTGGACTGGTATGGAGATCTATACGGAAACCGCACTGAAGGTTGCCTCCGTTTAGAGCACCTGATTTTCCTTGTGAGTTGTGAGTGTCATTTGGAATGGTGGAAGTGGGCTTAGCTGAAAATTGTGAGCTTTTCTTTCGGTCATATTATACGCATTTTTAGGTTGATCTTGGTTCGTTGAAACCATCGTTGGAAGAACGAACGTCTCCCTTTAATCGTAGGAGAGAATGAAACCCGTCTTCTTCTTTTCCTCCTTGCCTTTTCAAAATTTTGAAAAAAAAAATCATCTCATGAGTATGAATGATCGCGTGCTGTCGCCAGGGTTACCAATTTTTCTTAAAAATCTCTTCTCCAAACAAAAGTCTCACCTTCAACCATGCTAACGCGTTCTGAGATAAAAGTAATTTCATGAACCGTGTGCCGTCCATTCGCGTCACTTCGGCAACACATCCAGTTCCGTCTTCTATCTGACAAAGGGATGCAAATTTAGTCCTCAAAATTCAACAAGGTTCATTCTCACACAAAAATTTTTGTGCCTCTGTTTCAGCCGAGTAACCTTCGCATTCAGTTTCATTCATTTTGTAGTTTTCATTGGCCTGTATACAGATCACTGCTCATATGTTCGTGATTGCACTTGTGATCAATACATTTATCTCGATGGGCAGCAGTGTACTATATAAGCGGCCAAAGACCAAAATGGCGCCTTGTTGGCTGCCCGGAACATCCGCTCATGAGAAATTTCGAAGTAACGTGGATTTTGGATCATAGGATTGATGTGACGAACTGTTTTTTGAAGTTAAGTTTTGGCTGAGTGGACGTTGAAGGAAAGAAAGTGGTGTCGTTGTTCGCATAATCGAATGGGCTTCCATCGGATTACCCACATCATATACGACTAGGGATCAAATTTTTGCCTGAGGAAGGAATCATCAGTTCATTGCCACTGGCTAGTCATGTTTCATGTCGATGTCAATATACTTTTCATGTTCTAGTCTCCCTGAAATTTTATAAACTCGGCACGAATGTATAGGAAACATCTACACAAACATAAAACACCACGCGTTTTGACCGCTGTTAAAATTCATTTGATTTCAGGTAGTCAAAGCGCAGGTGGACTTCATGGCGACATATTTCGATTGCCCTTATCCTCTGCCGAAATTTGGTGTGATGATTTATTTCAACACGATCCTAATAAAAGCATTTCTACGTTGTGCTGTAGACCTGCTCTTGTCCGATTTTTTCAAAATGTGTGGTTTTCAAGCTATGCAGCAAATTGTGGAAGTTATAACTCATCGCACCCAGTACTCCTTTAGTCTCCAATCAGTTCGCAGAACTGATTGGAGACCGGTGTTCAGAACGTGAGATCCTGCGAAAAATGGGTCCTAACGCGAAAAATTTATCGGGCGTGCAAGTGCAGAATAACCAAATTAAGGGACGCACATCGCTTACAGTGCATGGGGTAAAGTCGCGCAAAGAAGCATAGGAGGGTGTGGAAGCGGAGGAAAGAAACGTTGCTTAAAGGATATCCAAAGACACCAAGTGCTACCAAACATGTCTTGGTGCGTTTTCCTCATTCATGTGTTTAGCGAATGTTCAGCTGTGTTGAATCTGCCACCAGTTTCTAAAATTGTGTAGGAGAACTTTAATGTGTTCCCAACACAATGGAAATACAACGTAAGTGTTTCCTACAGGTACTTGAGAGATTTCTTCTTGCTATAACTGCCATTCCAATTGCTGATCTCATCCATTGAAGCCGTATATGACGGGAGTATGCTGAAGGATTCACGCTTGCAGAATTTCCGAACATCGGGGTGCAGCATGGCTTGTCGAAAGATGAAATAAATAAGTGCATTGCAATAATGTGAGAGGCTTTATTCCCATTACCATCGGCTATCGTGGTTGTATTTCATAGATAGCACTCTGACCGTTTCTGCGTTGGAACCCATCAAGCAATAACTTTTTGTTTCGTCTGTGTTTCCGCTTGTGTAGTTATTCGTGCGTGTCTACTTCCATCGGTAGCCTTTTTCTCAGTAGCTCCCATAAAGTCGCCGATCTTGATATTCTGCGGTCATCATTGTTGGCTTCAAAGAATTCCAAATGTCACAATGTTATGTTCACTACTCTATAGACCATAACACTTCAGTGTTGAAGTCATTGCACAAAGGAAGTTGCGCCACTTCAACATCCACAATATTGCATTAGTATAATGCGAGGTGGCATTTGAATACGTATTAAAATACATCGTCGTCTGTCACTTATTCTGAATTTAGCTAGACGCGTTTTTTGTTCGAAAATTCGAGCACTGTGAAAGCAACAGCGCATCTGACCGGATTTTTGCTGATGTATTCCTTTTTTTCGGTAGGAATGCCTCGATCTTTATGGGCTCAAAGATGCTAGTCGCGATGATGTTACTGATGCGCTATCGCTAACAGTTATCATATAAATCCATCTTCAGAATTCCTTGCTTTCATTACTGCTACGTTATATCAAGAATACTATCGTTATTGAGTCATGGTAACCCACCAAGAACAGTTTCTCTATCGTTTCACATTACCGGAGCAGGAATGGAGGCAGGAATGGAACCATTTGGCTTATTCAGGTGGAAGTCTCGATTTGCTCACGCTGCTGAAAAATAGCCGGCTGTTTAAAAAAATTGCCCACAAAGAACTCTGCCCTCGAACTCACTTGCTTTTGTACGTTTTCTGACTTCGTGACGTATAAGTTAGACGAAATGAAGTCGGCTGCTGTCGTTACACTGTATGCATAAATTGATAACCTTTTGAATATTTTTTTTTACATCTGTGCGCCTTCCATTAACTGTGAAAATTTTCGAGGAAGGAGTTGTGCTGTCGAGAAAACCACTGACTACAAGGGTTTTGTTTTCAGAAGTTTGCGCGATTCAGGAAGGCTCTGTATGCACATGCTATCGACTCATCACCCGACACCTCGAAACCTGTTGTTCCAAACAAACCGAAATACTTCACTTACATTCCTTACAATAAATCAAGCGTCATTATTTTCATTCCAATATTATCAGAGTCATTACCCGTGTTGCAGAGAATTTCAATGAATTTTCATAAAGAGGCGCTGATTGGCAATTCATTTAGCATTTTCGGCTCTGTCGCTATTACGAACTAAAACAGAACCTGTTGGTTTTGTAGCAATATTCAACAAGCATAATCTTAGGCGGTCTACAAGTTTTCGATTCAATAACCTATCAAGGAACAATCTGATGTTCTGCTTAATTAATTCTCGAAATTTGCGTTGTAAAATTTATGTGTTGTAAAATCTTTCGCCCCAAATTTTCATTTTCGTTTTCTCGTTTGTGTATCTGTCGAAATTTTCTGAAAAAGCGAAAAACATCGCCTCTTCGATATGAATCATTCCGTGTTCGCTTATGACCGTTCAATACCATTCGGCTTTCGAAATTTTTCTTACCGATGAACCGCTATCCTGATTTAGGTAATGGTGGAAGTGTCGGCATAATGAAGGGCCACTTTATTATATCCATGAGGAGTAGGAGAGAGGTGAGCAGTACTTTTGCCAGCAGTCCTTAGCTATCTGTCACGTTGGTGCTCTCTTGTTGTCGAGTTTTAAACCTACTGCAATGTTTTATGTGAGAGATCATCAAAGCGCGTTGATTGCATCCATCTTAATGCGCGTCTTCGGCTATATTTCCGATTTATGAGCTCTAACTCTCAAATGTCTTTCAGGGAGCTAGTCTCCTGCATATGCTCAACAATACTATAACTGCACCCGTCCTACAAGGCGGCCTAAGGCAATATCTGAAGAAACATCAATATTCCAATGCGAACGACGTCCAATTGTGGGCCGAAATAACCGAAGTTAGTGTTTTCTTACGAAATGGACCAACTCGGACACTGCCTCACAAAAATTCTTCTGAACCCACTTTGAGAGCGAGTCACATTCTGCATATAAATGTTGGCATGCTTCTACAGCCTGTTCAACCCTAAGCACCAGCCCAATGCGAAAAAACAAAGGGGAATTAATGCAATGTTTAGTGGAATACTCGGTCAATCGGTGCAACTGGAAATCATTTCGTGTACTAAAAAACGCTTGAAGCAGTTAAACTGCTTTTATCTGGGGCTATTTTAAAAGTGTGGTGCTGCGATGTGCCATTTGCTATTGCCTTGCTACTACCGTCTCTGTTTTTTCACCTTGTTTGATTCTGGTCATCGAAATGGCGGTTGATCCATAATAGATCTCTGCGGTGCCCCAGTATTCTTCGGATGTTTCCGATATAGAGCTTTTTCTAATTGAAACCAATATTTCACACATATATAGGCACAATGTTTAGTGAAGCATATCAAATTACAAAGTATATTGTTAAGTGCAACATCGTCTAGCAGATCGGAGAAACAGTTTAGATACAAGTGTCGGGAGATGCAATATAATTAGGTATATCCGTTCTGCAGTGTGGGATGGGAGTCATCGCCGTGATAGGCGTGGGGTGTTTTGAACTCTTGATTTGACTCCGTTGACATTAGCGTTCTTGGTGTTTGGTTTCCTTGCTACGGAATTGTCGCAGAGGTCATTTTATGATTTGCTTTTTGAAAAGTTTCACGAAAAATGCCTTTGTTTTGGATGTCATGAAGCAGGAATCAGAGTTACTGTTTCCAAGTGCTACAGAATGGTCATCCATTTGGCATCTGAATGAGCGAATTCTTTGTGAACAGCTGCCATAATGATGCGCATCATATCCTTCAATGATCTGAGCTCACCGTTGTGGATTAGGCAACTCAGTGTGAGCTTGGTAACTCAGTCAAACATATTTCTCTTACGTCATTTTACTCCGTGATAAGGTTTTTGGGAAACTTCGACCACATTAGTGATGTAGCTGTTTGTTTTGGAAAGGAAAAATCTTCGCTGAATAAACATAAAATGATGATCAGTTCAGCTGACTTGGTTTAAAGCATTTCTTTGAGAACGATCAAAACTTTGATGGAAGTAATGAAGTAGAAATGTTGTTCGGTTATGTTGTACCTTTGGCCCTAGTTGTTCAGAGTTTATTTTACTGAATCTTTTAATATTTTCTAAATGATCGAATATTACTTCTGTGCCATAGAGATTGCACAATTCAGACAACGTGAGCTGTGTTGAAAGTAACGAACAAGAGAGGAACCGCCACCTATACTCAACAACCGTTCTCACCAATACTTCAGCTCTTCAATCGAGTCCATTCAACTTCTCATGGATAATACCAGTTTTCTCACAGGACCGTAAAGTTAACAGAACAATTCTTCGATGCCATCGATAGTCCAGTTTTCCGTAAGGAAGTCTCACAATGATTTCATGAAAATACTACGGTTTTGTATGAGCCCATTATGAACACCTGCATTTCGTGATATAAATAAATCCTTTCGTTCATTATTGCTAGAGTAAATACCTCTCGGTATTCCCTCTTTTTCCTCCATATTTACCATCTCTACAACATCTCATACTTTCCTCTCTCTTCCTCTATCATGTTACCGCTTAAAGATTTCTTATTTCTTAAATCCAGAATTTGGACAATTTACTCCCCTTGGCGTACCTGCGGCGTAACATAGAGTATTGATGAATTGTAGTGAACGTATGTTCGTCAGATTACCAGAAACACAGTATTAATGTGCGCAAATGAGTGATGTTGCAGCCTGGCGGAAGTTTGAAAACGATAAAGTCTTTGTGATATTTTTGTTTCTCTCCTTCTATCATTCACTATCCTTATCTCTCTGCTTGCGGAATGAATAATCTCTGGTGCATTGTTCAGTTATATATAGCACTAAATTCGTCGCAATCCTCGGACGTATGTTGTGTTACGGTAGGATGCATCAGACATAGTCATCAGTTACAACATCATTCATCGGCTCTCAAGGGAGTAAACGTGCCTGCAATTCACATCGCATTCTTTGAATTTTTGCGCAAACCAAGGTAGAAAAGTTTTGTTGAATGTTTCCTCATAGGTTCCTCACGGGTCCTCAATCTTGGATTATCTGTCTTCCCTCATTGGGGAGATCATATCGTTGTCGGAAAGCAACCGTCTCATTGTTGATGATTGTTTTGTTTGTGAAGCAATATCGCCGATGGGACATCCAGTGATCCTTGGTGGCATATGACATTTAAACATTTTATAGTCGCATCGAGATGCCACATTAAGAGTGCAGTGTTCCCAATTTAATTTTAGATACTACATTCCAATATTCCGTTGGTACCGATGGATCGTACACATTTTGGAGTCGGCCGTTTTCAAAGGGCTGGGGAGTCGATAATCCAGTATTCATGGTAATTTGACACCTTTTATCCACCACTGATCCTAACCGACTTTGACAAGTGACAACGTCAAGTCGGGATTCTCAGTGTGGAATCACGATCATATATAAACGGAGAAAAACTTGATAGAAAAGCAAAAGGAATTTGGCGTAGCAAATTTCTAAAGGTTCGAAAAATCGACTGAGGACTAGCGAGCTGCTTTCACAATTCCATTCAACAATATATGCAATCCATTCTTGAGAGCAGTTTTCATTCGTGCGAGTTTCTTGTCTATTTTCATATTAATTCAGATGAAGTGGTTCATTAAGTAAAGTTTGAGAACATTAACGTCTATTTCATCTTCCAGGAGATCGCAAATCTGTGAATTGAAAAGATGACACGTAGAAAGCAATTACGTTTAGCGTATGGTAGTGCTTGTGGCACATTTTATTTTCAATTTATCGCTCGAAATTTCGATAAGTTATATATAACCTAATAAGAGAAGTGCGTACAAATGAAGGACGTCTTACAAGCAGGTGTATTGGTTGGGCGTACAGTCGATTTGTTCTAAAGGAAGCGTATTATCCATATGCGTAAGCTGTCACAGTTACCTCCGACATATGTGCTGTTATCTATCTCTCTTTTCTTGACAGGTTTTCCCATAAAATAATTTATTTGTGCGTCATCTGTTCATCCCACCGCTACCAAAAAATTAACTACTCATGTAAATCAGACAATCGAGGATGTCGGAAATAAGCGAGATTATTGACTGTTTGAGTCCTCAACAAGTCGTTATAAATGACATCATTGAAGTCCTCGTTGGATCAGCTTCTCACGTACTCATGCTGTGTTTGTCTTTATTTAAAGGAATACTTCCGAGTTTGGTACGATGACGATACGTGGGGGCAGATAGTCGAACAACTCAAAAATGGTTCGCATATCTTCGATGAACTGACAAGGGTGCAGCTGACTGCCGACACAATTGCTCAGCAAGAGTAAAGAGTTTTCAATAATGTTCGGAAACGAAATGGAGAGGGAGGGGAACTGCTGAAAAAGTATTGACAGATTGGGTGAGATATAGAACCTTTGCTGCTTGCCCATTCCTCTCCCTGCCCTCTCTCTCGCCCACTTTTTTTTCAATTTTTTCCTCCGTGAGGACCTCCCCGGCGATTTGTGCCTGAAACGCTTCCACACTATTCGTCACGAAAAGTACGAAAGACGAAAAGAATGCAAACAGATTAAAGACATGTGTACTGACATGCATGTTGACATTTCATTGGCTGTTTTTGCTCCCTTGAAAGGTACTCTGTTTGCACGAAAAAAAGCGTTTTCTCTCTCTGAGTAATGTTGCATAGTTGTCTGACGTTTTATCACAGCAGTGGTTCTGATATTTGGCTGATACGAAAGTGAGAGCACAGGATGTGGCGCATTATCGCTGCGGTGATTAGAACATTTGCGACGCTGGTGACATATAGTGATAGCAGCATGATCACTGCTGTCGTCTCTAAATCAGTAAATGGCCAGGGTTTTCTATCCTATTGCCCTCCACTTTTTTGTTCTCTGTAACTAAGGTATAGTTTCTTCGATTATGTGGGTATGGTGTGAACTATGGATTACCTTGATTACTTTGCTGGACGAGGAACCAAACTGGCATTTGTTACATGCTGGAAGCCCTTTTCTTTTATGTAGAAAGCTATGACCTTTGCGATGAAGTATCATGTGACCATTGCTAGGAAGAGTGGAGATTCCTTCGATAACCCAGCCCTATACTACAGCCTTCTCGAACCTTTGAAACACACAATCATCGTTTCTCATATTCCCGATGCTCCGTATCAACTTTCTCTCTTCCTACTTCTTGTGGACTTGGTGGATTCCTCGGAACGTTTTAACGCGAATATGATTGACGTCTGCACATGCAAGGCGATCCTTAGCGGTCCATCGCACTAGTGACTTATTGCGTCAACTTGGGATATGAACGTTACTGTTCGCTGATCTTTTTGTGGATTCGGATGGAAGATGTTTGTTATTTATGCGGTTTAAATCCCTGCGTCGTGCACTCTCAGATCGTGGAATATGAGGTTGGAGGACACTTGTTTTCTTTGCTAGTGCTTTAAAAAGTGGAATAATATATCTGGGGTGATCAAAAACCTTTCAGGAGGAGAGCGGTGAATCGGAAGAGAGTATTGGATCTACTGCTGACGCCGAAAGATGGAAAAGAACTGACGCCTTGGTATGCCGCAAGGGACACGTTGAATCTTTTCTTGGAGATATTCCAAAATTCATGGAACTATGCTGTAATGAAGGTATTGTTTCGTCCATTTCAGTTTGAGCTTTCTCCACAGTTTATTGGTTAAGCAAAAATTCTTTTGCAATGGGAGCGACTTTCAAGAAGGTCATGCCTATTTGCTACGCCAGCGATGTCTTGGCGTAGAGGCGAGAACATTCAGGAAAATCCAGCAAAGTTGGGACAATTGGTTGACAAGGGAAGCTGACGAGTAGGCGCAGGGAGTGGACGATGATCGAAGATAACTATGCAATCATTGTAGCTGTTCTTATTCAGTAACTAGTTCGCGAATACCTTGATGTTGTTGTTCGTTGGTGAGCAAAGTTTTGGCTGCAGCTGAACTGCCAGGTCACCTTGGAGCACATGACAGGTACCGACGATATGATGAACAAAATTGGTCTCAGTAACCTACGGCTCGGCTGTTGCGGTTCATGTGCCCAATCGAGAATTCATCTGACTGTTGTCGATCCTAGCTATTAGCATGCCAGGAAGGCTTGTGTCCCAGTCTTACGTTAGCTGCTTTCGACCGAATTGAGAGCGAGGGTCGCAATGTGGGAGCGTTCTCATGCCGTATATTGGTGGCTCCCTCCTAACATTTCCGATCTTCCGTGCTGTGTGAGCTTTAGCCCGTCGTTGTTCCGCTAATCACGGTAATGGAACGGCACCGGAGGAACATTGAAATGCGCTTCAGCCCTTTTTTCTTGAAATAACTGGGGTGATGTTCGAGTTCGCTGATCTTTGCACACATCCTGTCAAATCCATGATAGTTGGCAACCTGCTAGTGGTCGTGAATTAACGGCAATACGCATGACATTCCTGTTACCGTGTGCATAATAGTATAATTTGACGTATGAAATGGATCGGTGATATGTTATGATCCGTGCCGTGAGCTATACGATGCGGTGTATCTGAATGATTCTATTGTGTATCATTTACATAGTAATTTATGCAGTTAGCACATGGGAGGTTGAGAGGAGCTGAATTTACGGTAACCGATCATTAATTTCAAAGTTTTTTCCGGCTCGATGTCAGCTACTATGTCATGAAATAAGCTGAGAGCGTTGCATCGATATAATTTGTTGCAAATTGAATCCTTGTAAAAGCGTGCTTTACAGGCATTTATTAGCCGAATAGTTGATGAACGTTATAGAACGCCTGGATGGAGCAGAAACGATGACTGGTGCTATGAGTAAGCGGTCACATAATTGTGTTCCTGATTATTCCTTTTCTATTCCATTATGATTTAAGCTGTGCTTGTATTTTCGATTTTGCTTAACATAGTTATCCTCCGAGTATAAATGATCTTAACTCTCCTTCATGACTAGCCTATTTTAGAGGGGAGAGGTGGGGGGGGGGGGAGGGGGGATGAGCGAGTGTAAGTCCTAATTCATTTTTGGGCTAATTTATTAATGCGCTGAAAAAAGACGTATGTCAAATGCAGAATGAAGCAATCGAGCAATTTGCATTTGAAAGCTAAAGTAGCATTGTTTTCTGGGTTAAGTTTGACGTCGCAACTCCCTTTCCATATGAAATAAGTAATCGGCGGGGCTTTGAAAATCAAAATTCAGTTCGTAATATTCGAAACGTTTCATCGATAGTGATGTTATAGCGCGAGTAATGTCATCTGAACATCTTTCTTCTAGAGTCCCCCAAGGGTCTGACGCTAAGGTTGCGAGTTATGGCTATTTCAATCTACGTCTGATGGCTTTCGCCTCTTGAAAATGGCTAGGTAGAACAGCGGTCTTTCGTGAATTTCTGCTTTTTAACTTTACTACGCGATGCTTCTATAGAGGGTATTGTTAGAAAGGCAATGACATAAATATTTCGCTGCATGCTCCTCTTAATGAAAACCGGGAAAGATTTGTCGACCTCAAGGCAAAGACTATGCAAAGAGCACGACCACAGCGCCTCCTGTGTAGAGAATATCCTGGATCTTGACCTTCGTGCCAGCTCGGCAGCTCTAGACAAACCCGATTGCGACGAATCTTTGTCCGTTTTCTTTCTTGTCTCCTTTATCGAGGCAATGTGCTCAGTGCAGTGGTTTTGCTGCATGAATTGAACGGAAGACTTTAGGAGCCTGGTCGTGGAGGACTTTGGCTAGATTACCTGAGAAAAAAATGCGACGACGACCTAGTGATGAATGATTGACCAGAACTGATCACATCGCACTCAGATTTGGACTCGTGAAATGATGCTGGTAGGGTGGGTCGGAGGGGGGATGTTATCACATCAATGTTGGTGGATGCGTTAGCGCTATTTATCCCCAAGAAAGAGTGTCATTCGCATTGGGACGCTTTCGTATACGACTTGTGGACATGTCATCAGTAGTTCGCTGTGGTCAAAACATCTCCATCCAAATATCTTGCGCTTTCTCAGATTGCTGGTCACTTCTGAAATCTTCTTGGTTACTTTCGCTCCATTATCCACGGAATTGCCTCTTATATGCGGTAATTATTAGCTGTTTGCCCTATTGGTGGTCTGCAAAGATGCATAGGCTGAGCATTCTTAGCAAGTGTAATTCTAGTTCTTTTCCACTAGAGCAGACTCGACAATAGGACGTTCGACATCTCCTTTTCACGTTTTATCTCGTCTTTTTTTTCAGTGCCAAGGTTCAGGTGCATAGATCATGTACATCAAACTTCAGCATTCTAGCGGGGTACGTTACTAAATGGGCATGCAAAGTCGACCGTGATGATTGCCGCGTGAGGGCCGATTATGAATTCCTGGAATTCCTAGAATTATGCGGGCGTCCAAAATCAGGCACTGGTAGGTGGAGTGGGTTTCAAATTTCTGTGTTCCAACTGCTGCAACTATGTAATAGAAATTGGAGGAGAAGTAAAGTGTCAAACTTCAGTTGTGAACGGTTGTAGGAAGGTCTTGACCTCCGCGTGAGGAGGTTGCATTTCGTCAGTAAGATCTAGTGTTGTTGCTTATTTCGGATTGCGAAAAGTCTAGGCTACCTTAAAATAACTCTAGCATTGATGGACTAATAAGAAATTATCCTTGTCTTACACAAACATTGTATTTGTTGCTGTATTTGTTGCCGCCACGTTTTTATTGGTTAAAGCTTTTGAATTGTTTTCCGATGGTAGCAGATTGTTTTTTTTTTCGATACGAGAAGGAGATGTGGTTAGCTGATGAAGCAGCTGCTTCTGAACCTCTGCTATTTCACTTGTACACCACTGTGCAAGTCTTATGCTAAATTCTACCAAGGTGAGAGTCTTATGCTAAATTCCACCAAGCAATTACTACCGGAAGGAAAAGCAAGTGAATGAATTTGCCTCTCGTCACACCTTGATGAAGGCAACAGCATCTGAATGCTATAGCTATTCATTCGAATGTACCACATACATTTTGTTGGTTGCTCAGAGTTTTTCAATTCAATGCATACCACGCGGTAGCACTTGAGTTTTCAAATCATCACTGCACAATCTTTGAATGGACAAAGATTTCACTCTGTTTTGTCAATTGAAGTTCTGAGGCAACTCTTTCGTTGAGTGGGATAGAGCCTATTATTGTGTGAATACAGCCGTTAGCCATAAATTTTGAAGCACAAGTGTGAATTTTTTTGAGGGTGCCAGATTCGATGAGACTTCAACACTATTGCTGGGGCATGTATATGAACTCGGACCTGCCAGATGTTGTCGGTCAACTGTATCGTTGGTTCAAACAAAATTCAAAGTATTTCGCTCGTGATAGTGACAATCTACTTGAAGCGCAAGCGTGCACAACGGATGAGGAGGGGATCAATGCGTTAGCTATTTGATCAATTTGTGAATCATTTATGTAATACTGCAGACGATTTCCTATCAGAATTCTAAACAAGCCAACATCTGAGCTCAATGTTCCTTCAGTAAAGCTAATTTATCTATACTCTTTATATCTCATTAAATCTTTGACGAATGATGAAGGAGTTGTTCATTAAGCTTGAAAGGGCATTTATTTGTTTTTTTAACGAGTTACTCGAATCTCGTCTAACCGTCGTTCTCGCTACGTGTCGTTGAGGAACATTATTCGATCAGAGCACATTCCTAATGCATTTCCGAGGACCCAAATTTTCCTGGAGAGTTGTTGTGAACACTGTTTATTGTAATGAGCATGCGTTAAAGGCATACAATCGGAAAGATTGTTGCAAGTGACAAAGGGTCTTCAATAGAATTCGTGAAATACGGTCATAGGAGGGCGCAATATTCTGGAGAGTGTTTTTGCGCTGTGTAAGTTTTGTGGGGGCTGTGGGAAAACAACTGGAATTGATTGCTGCAAAGTAATATGTTCAATTAATCGTCCGCCATCAAACGATTTAATTGAGCACTGATTTATTTACCACAACGCCAATTCCAACACAATTCTACGTTGTATGTGTGAAATTATTGCATCATTTTCAGGCTCATCGGCGATGCATTATTTGGTAGCTTACCTGTCGGAATTGTTAAATATCTTGGTAAACGTGGTAACGGACAATACTTGTGGGACTACTTCACTCTGCATCCAAATGAGCTGAAATGCGGCGTTGTAAACACAATCGACTATATGACCGCTGCTATGGCACAATGGACATACACCGATCAGATGCGTGACGGTTTGTTGCACTGGCTGTCATTGAAGTAAATTGATGCCGTAAGAAGTTCGTAGGGTCCATTACAAGAGAGGCTGAAATCGATATTAATCCTTGGTGCAGTGATACGGCGAAGGGAGATGGACGCGTAATCTGTGGGAGGGCGCACCATTTTGGAAAAATGGTCGTTGCCACTGCGTTTTCATCAGTATTATTCTTGTACATTGTTGGCGAACGGAATCCACCGCGGAAGGCTGTGGCATATCTGCCATACGGCAAACTGTTGATCCATCTGTGATGCGAGGTAGTGAACGACGTTTGCGTCATGTTTCATCTCCTTTAAAGCATTCTATGGCAACATGCTTCCTGCGAAAGCTTTTTTAGTTTCCGAAAATGTTGTGCCCATTTCTGGCCGAGCAAAGCCAGCGAAGCCTCGATAGATCGTGAGCATAATTATACTGCTTGCTGACCTCCATAGGCATGCTGAAGGCAAACTGTTTCGAAATGAAGTGGTAGCATTTGTGGGCGTTGGCTTTCAAGGAAGAGCACTTCTGTTTTCTGTTCCAGAGGCTGTGGTTAGTTCGGAGTGCCTGAAATAATCGAAGTGGCACACTGAACCCACTGTCCGCATATCATTGGCACGCGTTTTCTCCATCCATCCGTTTTCCTTTACGCGCCCACGAAATGTCGCATATCCGCATGCCACTGTAAGCACCCTAGAATGTTCCTTCCGTGCGTCCTCGGAAACTGTTAGCCCTCTTCCCTTTACTTCCTTCCTCTCTTTATTTCCGGTCTTCTGGCCCCATTGTTTGCTCAGGCGTCGGCTCCCTCTTCTCCTCTTTTCGCTCACTCGCAACATTCGGTGTATGCGCCAACGTACTGATTACTGTAGAGGGGAAGAACGGCATAGGCATGTCATTTGCGGCATACTGCGGTCCACTTTGGGCCTTTTAGTATGTTCTTTAGTATGCACTGTTTTTTTTCGAAAGTACTGCCAATTTATCAGCAGGATACATTTATGAACAAAACTTCTGTTTATATTGTACTACGAAAATTCGCCTTTACTCGTGAAGTTTGCTTCATCTTTTTTCTCCACAAGCTCCTCATTTTTTCCAGTCATCAGGATGCGATAGACAAGTCGTCATTCCTTCAAGAAGGGGCGATAGAGCCATCGTATACAAATTATGCGGATGCGAATCTGCACACGACCACGGTGGTGCACATTCTTACAGGCCCATAGTTACACATTCTCCTCAGTTATTTTAGACCTCCAATAAGTGTTGGGTCTAAAGGAGAAGCGCTTTGTTATACCATAGGTGTTTATTAGTTGTTTCATAATAAATGGTAAACATAGCTGCTATAATGAAAAATCGTAGTTGAGCTCGATAATTGTTGCATACTTCGGAACTAGAGATAATCTGTCCTTTGAATTTGATAATCCGTAACATTTTGCTTACTTGATGCATGTTTGCTTTGATGCCATCCACTGGATGTTCCGTTCATGCTCATGCTTCGTTGCTTCAGGCAGAAGAGTTTTTGAATTCGGCTGAAGGAAACGCGCTCCCAGCTGACGATAGGTAAGCGATTAAGGACGCGGAAAAGACGGTAGAAAACAGACGGAAACGGCTAGAGACCAATGGGGCTGAAATTGTAGCATGGTTGCGCAGCAACGTAATATCGTTCTATGAATAGGGTCGTGCTTTGTTACTGTGGTTAATAAAATATTCCTCATGCGCACTACTATGTTTTTTTTTCACCGTTGGTCAGATTCATGTGCACTGCAGAAAACATACTGGTTGATCCGTTGTGGAATCGACTTCAGATGAAATCCTCGAATAGCGAATGTGGGCCGCACTAAATCCAGATCCCGTTGAAAGGTCTTCCTGAAATGGTTGCCGACCTTATCGATGATGATAACGAGAAAGAAGAAGATGCATAAGATGCGATCGAACGTTCGGCTCATGAAGTGAAGGAACAAGCTCGTATAGGCATTCAGATGCTACACTGTTGAAGAACCGAATAGATTGAATGTACTAGAATTCGGTGATTGCGAAGAAGGAAGCGAAAAGCGAAGCAACCGATGCATTGCATAGATCTTTGGTGAAACTTTGGCAATGGCGTTGCATGTTAAAATATTCGCTCAGATTCATTTTGCGCCTAAAAGATCANGATTCATTTTACGCCTAAAAGATCACCGTCGAGAGGATGTTTGTGCAAATATCTGTCTCTTAATGGGCCATTCTCTTAGCTAGCTAAAGAGTTAAGGGTTGTTTTGCGCTTCGATGAAATAAACTACCGGGGATTCATAAACATATAAGGAAGTTGTTCATGAACACACACACTGAACACACTATAGTGGTATTGTGCATTATACAAAGTCGAAATGATGCATTCCACTGTGCGAATTTTTGAACTTGTTTGACGGAAACATAATCGAATACGACGCTGAATTTCGTTGATGCAGACACAGGTATTGTCCATGATCTCGATCCCCTAATTGGTTAATCACGTGATGGCGTGATGCGTTAATAATCGTCAGTGAAATGAAGGGATGCATCGTACTTAAAATGTGATGGTATACTGCATTTTCATTCGAGCTTTATCGAAATTCGACGCTCTGAGTGAGGTTTGGAGGCGGATGGATGCTAAACAGTAGCGCATTTCGGCTTGTTCTTCAAAGCTTCAATGAAACAGCGTTGCCATTTTTGATGGCGTGCTGCTGGACATGTTGGACGTCAGATCGTTGCACTAGGTTAGGGCAGAGGGGCACAATATCATTTACAGTTACAAATAAGAGCATTCAAAACATATGACAAGATTTCAGACCATCAAAATAGTGAAGTTTTCGGAGAAAGGGTGAGGTGGTGGAGCCACTGGACCTCTGTTTTGAGCTCTCATGGTAATCTGAAAAAAGATGGCCTTATTTGCACCTCACATGAGCGCGACGCAGTCGCTGCTGACGGCTTTAATCTGCCACC